>JAODAL010011818.1:0-98191 GCA_025379985.1 Phyllomedusa bahiana | reverse complement strand
TATGATAACTCATTTGTAGACACTCACAATACCCAGCATTGAGATCAACATCGATCCTGGTCAAGTATCCAACATCTTTGGCTGTGAAACAGCCCTATATCATCAGGCTTCTTCCACCTAACTGGACAGTTCCTCCAGCTTCTCACTCTATTCGACCCCTTTCCCTTGATTCTTCCCATTTGCCCCCATCAGAGCCCGGTCTATTGACTCATCTCATCGCTCCAAATCACCCGTTTCCATCTTCCATTTTTCTTACTTTTTTTTTCCGAACTCGAGCCAACGCTTCTTATGATGATATTGAAGTCGTGGCTTCTTCACCTTTTTTCAGGACCTGTGTAATACATGTTGCCCGTGCTCGCATGGACGTCTGATCTCACTCTTAAAAAAGCCTACGAGTCGCCTCCACTGCTGTGTCTGTCGCATTAGAACTGATAGACCTAGTGATGAGCGACTTGTTGACTCTTGATATTTTGCCTGGACGTCCACCTTTTGGCTTTTGAATGGATGGATGGACTTCATTTCATATTCTTCCAGCTGTCATGGCCTCACATGATGCAGTTTGGCAATTTTCTTGGCCAAGAGACCGTTATCAATGAGCTGGATGATGCTGCTGCTCTTTTCTTGGGAAATCTTCATGGCTGCTCGAACCAGTGACCTTTCGCTTGGGAATCAGCCTAATAACACACTGAGCTATTAGGGAATGCGAGAACAGGTTGTCATCAGGGCTGTGGAGTCGGCAAGCTGAAGCCCCGACTCCGACTCCTGACTCCCTCATACACGGCGCATGTTTAAGTGATAACTTTTCTGTAGTAAAATGGTCACATCCGGCTGTTTATCACCTTATGATACAATAATCAAGCTATTTAGGTAGAACAGACACTGACAAGCAAAAAGGTAACAATGTTTTGATCTTTTAAACACTTGTGGGTAGAGTTGAAGAAAAAGCTGTATTTGTATCCAAGTCCAGTCTACACCAATATTGGGAATGTGTAGAAGAGACCTGGGATCAGATTTTGGTCATGATATGCTTGAATCTGATCCAGAGCCCAGAAGGATTCAGGCAGTGCGGAAAGCCAAAGGTGGATTTCCCAAATACTATCAAAATAAAAATTAAGATTTTGATTTTTTAGGAGCAAAACAGTAACAATGCAGTTAAAGGAAAGAATCTGCAGAACTAAGCAGATGCTAAATACTTGCAGGTCAAATTTATGTATAAGATAAGTAAGATGACTGTATATAAAATTACAGTACCTCATGTACAAAGCTGTATGATGGGAATATGGAGCCTGAAAGTCACAAGTTCAAACCATTGTTACCATTTTGCTTGTCAGTGAAAAAATATATTTATTGGACAGACTTAGAATACAAAAAAAGTAAATATCAAAACACTGCAGGAACATTTGGGGATTTCTCTGAATTTGTTCTGAAAATAGTATTGCCTCCATCAGATCCTGCATACATGACCTCCACCTGATCTCATTATTTCCAGGCTAGAGAACGCCTCTCTACACTAACTTGGGTTGGGGTAAAGCGGTGACCACAGGGGAAACCATCTCTAACAATGTCAGGGTATAAAGGCATTGTCCCAGCCACATCAGTTTTGATGAATGGTTAAACTCTTCTACTTCTTTGAAAACAGTAAAAAATTTTTGCTGAAATCTGTTTGCCAGGGGAGCAGAATCTTTTCCCCCTGGGCAGCCTTTGCCTGCCCATGTCATCAATTACACTCCTCATGTGATAAGGGCTAAGATACGGGAGCAGTATTACTGGCCGGACCCAATTCCTCTTGCTCTTTGCACTGCATCGAACTAACTGGACCAACTTATTACATATTTTGGGAGTCGGTCCATTTTATGACGACTCCGACAAAATATCCACCGACTCCACGACTCCGACTCCACAGCCCTGGTTGTCATGTGTAGTAACAAGGAAAAGATTGTTCCACCACCAGTAACAATGCAGTTACATGACCAAAATCCACAGAACTAAGCATATACTAAATAGTGACAAAATCAAAGTTATGTATGGTAAAATGATGTGAGTCTCACGTTCAAAGCTATAAGTGGATGGTGAGATATGGAGCTTGAAAGTCACAAGTTCAAAACATTGTTACCCTTTTGCTTGTCAGTGTAAAATATATTTATTGGATACGACTTTAGAACACAAAAAACTTTAATAAATTGTAAATATGCAAAACACTGCAAGAAGTGGGAAAAAACAGTTTTCAACAAAAACGTACTGAATAACACTTGTGGAGTCTATGAATTTGTTCTGAGAATTCGTCTCGCCTCCATCAGATCCTCCTTCATAGATTACCTCAAATCTGATCTCATTTCCAGACTACAGAAAGGCCTCTCTACACTAACTTGCGTTGGTGGCAAAGCGGTGACCACAGGGGCAACATCTCTAACAATGTCAGGTCGTAAAGGAATTGCCTCAGGCGCAGTTTTGATGAACGGTTGAACTCTTCTACTCCTTTGAAAGCATGACATGGAGCTTTGCCTGCTCCATGTCATCCAGATACTTTTCAAAATTAAACACCTCATCTGATGAGGCTGAAGATATGGGAGCAGTAGCACTGGCAATATCCAATTCCGCTTGTTCTTAGCACTGCATTGAACTAACTGTACGAATTTATTATATATTTTGGGAGTTGGTCCATTTTATAACTCCAACTCCACAGCCCTGGTATATTCTACAGAGACAAAATGCAAGATATGAACAAGACCTGAGAATATGACATACAAAGTAGTGCAGCAAATTTCATCTGTCCAGGTTAGACAATGAAAGCAGCCCCTGGCAGCCCCCCCCTCCTCTCCCACACGGCGTGATTGCAGGTGAAACGTCCCACAATTACGTCGTGAATAAGCCGTGTGAACATAGCTTTACTGGACTTACAGCAGAATTCACACACAAATCCGCTGCCAGAGAATCTGCCACGTATCCTACAAGACAGGACTAGCAAAGATCACAAACCCCACCTCTGTCACAGAAATGCAAAGTACAGCTAGGCGGAAGAAATTCACACAGAAGTTGAAATTTGGAAAACTCTGCAGTGTGAAAAAAATTAAGCGACGTGTCCGTTATAGAAACCGCAGGGCACGGATTACCCACGTTAAGGCTATGCTCAGTACGGCCTGCAATTACGCCGGGTGTTTGGGAGTCGCACTGAGCGGCGGGTAAACCCGCGACACAGGGGGGCTGGCAGCCCGCCAGCCCCATAGACTGTCAGTACTCGCGGACATGTCACTTATCTCCCCGCGCGTACAATACAATCGTATTGTACGCCCGGGGAGAGGAGGCGTGACTATGGATTACCGTCATTTCAGTTTGTATGAGAGCGCAAATACAACGTGAAATGCGCGTCGAAGTTTGCCCGTGTGAACATACCCTAAATGGCCGAGGGTTTAGGCAGGGGATCTTCCGACAGGAAAATACAACGGGCCTTATGTATGTAAACTGTCCAGCAGTAAGGCCTCGTTCACACGACGGTTCCCGCAGCCCAAACCTTGTCGGACCGCGCCGCAAACTTGCGTCTTCGGACACGGGTTTGCGGCGCGGGCGGTGGGTGTGGTCTTGGTGCAGGAGGGGCGTGGTTTGGGGCGCGGCTTGCGCCGAGGGTTTGCCCCCATGCAAATTAATAGCAGGGGGCAAACCGCGGCGCGAGCCGCGTCCCGCCGCCACCACCCGCGCAGCACTGCGGGCCACCGCCCCGCAGAAACCGTTGTCAGGAATTGACCCGGAGAGTTCTTCACAACGCGCGGGTTAGGCTGCGGCCCCGAGCCCGCGGCCAAACCCGCGCAGTGTGAATATTAAAAGCGGTTTCCCATAGGAAACCATGTTAATAAACTAGGCGCAATTTGGCCGCGGTTATGGCCGCGGAAACCGCGTCGGAACCCGCGGCCATAACCACGGCCAAATCCGTCATGTGAACGAGGCCTAAGACTGTGTTTGTTGCCCATAGCAACCAATCAGAGCTCCGCTTACATTTCATATAGGGCTCTGGAAAAATAAAAGCTGAGCGCTGACTGGTTGCTATGGGCAACAAAGAGTCTTACTGCTAGACAGTTTTCATACATAAGGCTCAATGTTTAAAAATGGTCTTGGGTCTCTATAGACTTTTTTTTTTGATTACTGATGTAATGCTGCAGTCGGCTTCTGTACAAGGGAATACACGTGGCGACACAGGAAGATTTCCAATGAGGGAGAAACACGTCCCTACTATAAGGGCCGGGTCACACGGATTATTCAAGTTGTAATTGTGGGACGGATTTCGCCCGCAATTACGGTTTGAATAAGGCGCGGGGCGGGGGCGCTGCCCGCCGGCCCCATAGACATGCATTATCCACGGTGCATATCCCGCCGGGATAATGAACATGTCACTTTCTCCCCGCCGGCGGATTCGCCGAGCAGGGAGAGGAGACGAATCCATAGTTCTCAAAGAAAGCTGTGGAATTACCGAAATGGCTGGACGGATTCCAGCCGTATTGCAGCGCAGTACGGCGTGCAATACGGCTGCAATCCGTGCCCAAAATAAGCCGTGTGAACGGCCCTAAATGGTGTCGACGGGGGTAAATAGTATCAAAAATATGGGAATCTAGTAAGAGAACAAAGAGTGACTTTTAATAACTAAATTTACTATTTTGCCATAGGCAAACTAAAACTCTATCAGTTCTCAGTCTATAAAGCACTAAAACTTAACTTTTATTATGTACAACACTTAACCACAATACACACTCTTTAAAAACCCGATTTCTAACCTCTCAATTTGTCTCAAATTTATCCCTTTCTAATTGTGAAAGAATAACTCCTTTTCTATTATCAAATCTGGTGGACCACCACCTATAATATCAGCAGGGAAGATTGATTATATTATATATATATATATATATACATATAGTGATTTGCTAACTGCAAAAAGGAATCCAAAACATCTTACTTGGACAATCATCCCTAATCTGATTTGCATGAAACATATAAGGTTTCCTTGTGAGACCCTTTGCAGCGGGTAACACAATAGAGTAGAAAGAGGTAGAAAATCACAAATTAAAATGTCATGCCTGACCTCCCCAATATGTTTCACTAGCAAACTGGCTTGATCACTGGATAGAGGTCCGGTCCCATGTGGTCTAAGCTCACTTCCTTTTATATGGTCTTAGGTACACCCTATTCAGGTGCTCACCAATTAGCCACCAGAGGTTCAACAATACCCATTCCCCCTTCCAAAACACACCCCTTTCTCTCCCCCATGCATACTAATAACATTTACTGCCGCTGCTTTCTTATAACCAACGTTCCTCAGGCAATTTCGCCATCTCCGTTGCGGGCTTCCGCCCTATCTTACCATGTCGCCCACTGCACCAATGGACATGTCCGCCCTTACTGTGACGGACTTCCGTCCAACTTCTCTCACATTACTGCGTCTGCGCGGCTCTCCTAGAACGGACTAAGCGGAATAGATCCTACATTATGCGGCACACTGCTATCTTTGTCCCTTCCCATAAGCCGCGGGTAAATGTCCCATCTGTGGCCAACTGCAGAGATGTGGGCAGGGGATACAGTAAGTAGCTGCATCCTGTGCAACTTACGGCATGTTCACATGGCGTGTAGAAACACATACCAGTGCGTGCCACAATACGCCTGCTGTTGGAAGTATGAGCTGGCCAATGTGTTCTTTCAACAGCGCTCCGGCCCGGTCTCCTATTTCTTAGGTTTTCCCTGCTGCGTACTCAGCTAGTATGCGGTGAAAAATACACCATATGTTACCATATTTGCGGGATGTACTCCGGGCGCGCTGAAGTGTAATTACACGCCAAAATACTCCCCGCAAATATGCCCGCAGCGCTCATTTTTTGCTGTCCATGTGGCGTTTTTGAATAAAATTATGCAGCTGCGGTAGTAACATTAACAAAAAACTCATCCCTGTTCCAGCACCGACGCCAGTCTTGTTTACTCATCTGCCAATGTTTGATGTCACTGTTGGGAAGTGAAGGGCTCGACCGCCAGGAGCAGCGCTGGAATAGGGGCGACTAGAGAGACAATTAGCAGGTTTTTGTTATTTTACTATAGCAGCAAAATTAAAAAAATAAAATAAAACATAGGAGACATGAAAGGCCGGACGAGAAGACACTGAGATCCATTGTAAAAATTCAGTCCTTTTAAGGGTATGTTCACATGGTGTGTTGAGTCCGTGTGAACATGCACTTTTAGATGCGTGTTTGGATCCATCTGTTGGACCCCAGGCACGCATCTAACAAATAGTAATGTCATTTACATTGCTTTTAATATAAAACACACATCAGTGTTCACACGAGTGATCTCCGATGCGAGTCTCATTTCGCTTTTTGGATCTGTTCCAAGAATTGACATATCAATTCTTGGTCGGAAAGACGCAGCAGGAGCCCTATAATAAACTATAGAGTGCGATCCTGCCAGGGCTGTGGAGTCGGCAAGCCAAAGCCCCGACTCCTCAATTTCCCAAACCTCCGACTCCTGACTCCCTCATACACGGCGCATGTTTAAGTGATAACTTTACTGTAGTAAAATGGTCACATCCGGCTGTTTATCACCTTATGATACAATAATCAAGCTATTTAGGTAGAACAGACACTGACAAGCAAAAGGGTAACAATGTTTTGATCTTTTGAACACTT
This sequence comes from Phyllomedusa bahiana, assembly GCA_025379985.1. Classification (NCBI taxonomy): domain Eukaryota; kingdom Metazoa; phylum Chordata; class Amphibia; order Anura; family Hylidae; genus Phyllomedusa; species Phyllomedusa bahiana. The sequence goes on along the minus strand of JAODAL010011818.1, from coordinate 91,538 downwards.
GTGGGTAGAGTTGAAGAAAAAGCTGTATTTGTATCCAAGTCCAGTCTGCACCAACATTGGGAATGTGTAGGAGAGACCTGGGATCAGATTTTGGTCAAGATGTGCTTGAATCTGATCCAGAGCCCAGAAGGATTCAGGCAGAGCTGAAAACCAAAAGGTGGATTTACCAAATACTAACAAAATAATAAAAATTAACATTTTGATTTTTAGGAGCAAAACAGTAACAATGCAGTTACAGGAAAGAATCTGCAGAACTAAGCAGATGCTAAATACTTGCAAGTCACATTTATGTATAAGATATGTAAGATGTAAATAAAATTACAGCAGCCTCATGTGCAAAGCTGGAGAGATATGGAGCCTGAAAGTCACAAGTTCAAAACATTGTTACCATTTTGCTTGTCAGTGTAAAATATATTTATTGGATATGACTTAGAACACAAAAAAAAAAATTGTAAAAATGCAAAACACTGCAGGAACAGTTGTGGAGTCTCCGAATTTGTTCTCAGAAAAAGTATTGCCTCCATCACATCCTGCATACATGACCTCACATCTGATCTCATTATTTCCAGGCTAGAGAACGGCCTCTTTACACTAACTTGGGTTGAGGGCAAAGCGGTGACCACAGGGGCAACATCTCTAACAATGTCAGAGTATTAAGGAATTGCCACAGCCACAGTCAGGTCTGATGAATGGTTGAACTCTTCTACTTCTTTGAAAGCAGGTGAAAACTTTTGCTGAAATCTGTTTGCCATGGGAACGGAATCTTTTCCCCTGGGGCAGCGCTGTGCCTGCTCCATGTCATCAATTACCCTCCTCATGTGATGAGGCTGAAGATATCGGAGCAGCAGCACTGGCCAGACCCAACTCCACTTGCTCTTTGCATCAAACTAACTGGACCAACTTAATATATATTTTGGGAGTCGGAGTCGGTCCATCATATGACTACTCCGACTCCTGCAAAATAGGCACCGACCGACTCCAAAGCCCTGAATTAAAATGTTGGATACGTGTCAGATCCATTTAGGATCCGATCGCTGCTGTGTTTTTGGATGTGATTTTTGGATCCAAAAACGCTGTGTGAACGGCCCCTAACAATGGGTCACACACGCATCGCGGTTTTGATATGAATGAGAACAGTAAGGGCAGGTTCACACAGCGTCTGATACATTTTTTTCAATACACTAACGCATTGAAATCAGTCGAAATCTGCATCCAAAAAACATATCCAAAAACGCATCTGTAATGTGCATTTAGATAAGTATTTGGATATGTTTTTCGGATGTGTATTTCACTACAGTTTCTTTTAACATAACACACACATCCAAATTTGGACCCAATGCGCATTACAGGTGTGTAAACACATCTAATTATGTACCAGAAAGTGTGGTACTTATTTGGATAGGTTTTTTAGCCTTCAAAAACGCACCCCATTGTTTCCTATGCGTAAATTGGACCAAGAATGGACATGTCACTTTTTTGTATGTGTCCGTAAAACGCAACACAATTACATATGGAAAATACGTATCGTGTGAACTGAAACTATACTCATAGACCTCCATTAAAAACCTAAGTTGCACTTAGTTGACTTTGATTTTCTTGAGGTCAGATTTCAAAACTGCAGTTTTTCCTAAAATCTTGGAACAAATTCCAAGAGTTCATATTTTTGCTGTATTTTAGGTAAAAATCAAATAAATGTAAACACCCACACGTCCGAAAAATCTTTCTGCTGACACCCCATCCAAAACCCCATCGAGATAATTGGGACTCTTTCCTGTTAATATTGGTACGTCACCGCTGTAGCCAATCAGTGGCTGCCGCAGTCACGTCATTATTGCACATGAGCGTTGAAGTGACGGCAAAGACACGACTACAGAAGCCACCGATTGGCCGCCGCAGCAGCAGGAAGTCGGAGAGCAGGGATACAATCAAGCTGTGCAGAGATACTAGTACAGCCCTGGAGAACCTCCTTCCAGGGGTATTCCAGGACAGGGGTATTCCAGGGGTCCTCCCGCCTGCAAGGTGGCTATAAAGGCGTTTTGGGGTGGCTCGGCCCACATGAAAGTCCCCTGACCCAAAAGATGGCAGACAGGGAGATGCTTTTTACTGCATATACATCCGGAATAAGCAAAAATGTCCGACAGGCATGGAGGCAGGAAGCACAGCAGAAGTGGCCCATACAAAAACCCTGGTGGCTTCATCCCTGTGCCCAACAAGAACCAATTGACACACCAGCTCCATCTTTATGTCCCCCTTATGATCTCCCCCACACCCCCTCAGCGTGGGGTGATCGATGGCTCCAGATACCTGATCACCCCCCCGGCGCCATGCTGCAAGGGTGGTCTAAAAAAAGTGACGGGGACTGTGAGATATACGGGCTAGCGGCCCCAAAGGGGAAGGGAGCCCCCCGGGGCCCCGAGCATGGCAGCATGGAGATGTTTTTTAAACTGCTAACATCCTGGAAAAAGGGAAAAAAAAAACCAGAGACGAGCAAAAAGAGGGGGACTTTCATTTACAGCAGCTGTAGGGGGGGCCCAAAAATTACTCCCTGGGGGCCCCAAAAGGTCACCTCCCCCGGGGGGGCCCCCCAACACCCTTAACACGGGGAACACTGCAGGATATTGGTTTGGAATCAAGATCCAGTGCTCGTCACACCAGCCTCATACAGACACCCGCTGCCTATAGTGAGCGGTCAGAGGCAGCACAATGGCTCAGGGCTCCATCCTGACAACCTGGGACAGGAAACCGGCAGCCATGGATACACAGACAAGGCTGGCAACGGACCAGGCACACACCTACTACTTTACTAGGGCATACACCCGCCGCTCCGCTGGGAGGGGGCACACACCCGCCGCTCCGCTGGGAGGGGGCACACACCTACTACTTGGACTAGGGCATACACCCGCCGCTCCGCTGGGAGGGGCACACACCGCCTACCGCTATGGGGTCCCCGCTCGGGATGGGGGACACTCACGCCCCCGGGTCCGCTGGGGTACACCCACGGGGCATACAACCCGCCGCTCCGGGGCTCGGGGTCAGGGGCACACCCACCCCCGCCGGGGTACCTCTGGGATGGGGCACACCACCACCCCCGCCGCTCCACTGGGGGCATACCCCCGCCGCTCCCGCTGGTGAGGGGGCATACCCCCGCCGCTCCGCTGGGGGCACACCCCGCGCTCCCTCCCCCGCTCCCTGGGGTGGAGGGGGCACACACCCGCCGCTCACTGCTGGCCAGGGGGCACTACACCCGCCGCTCCCCGCTGGTAGGGGCAACACCCGCCGCTCCGCTGGGGGCATACACCCGCCGCTCCGACTGGTAACCCCCCATGGGGGCACACACCCGCCGCTCCACTGGGGGCATACACCCGCCGCTCCACTGGGGGCATACACCCGCCGCTCCTCTGGGGGCATACACCCGCCGCTCCACTGGGGGCATACACCCGCCTCCCTGGGGGGCAACACACCCCACAGCTCCGCTGGGGGGGCATACCCCTACCGCTCCACTGGGGGCATACACCTACCGCTCCACTGGGGGCATACACCTACCGCTCCACTGGGGGCATACACCTACCGCTCCACTGGGGGCAACAACTACCCCCGGGGGTCCACCTACTGGGGGCACACACCCCCTCCAAATGGGGCATACACCCGCCGCTCTACTGGGGCATACACCTCTACTGGGGCATACACCTCTACTGGGGCATACACCTACCGCTCTACTGGGGCATACACCTGGCACTGTCCCCGGACACACAACCGACAATGTGCGGGAACACCGCTGCCCCTGTCCCCGGGCCACTCCGGCCTCCTACCACACTGGCCGCACCGGGCTCCGCTGTCAGCAGCCGATGCAGCGCCCCCTCCTCTCACCGTTGCGCTGGGCGGCTGGAGGCCCCGGAGCGGACATGACTTCAGCTGCTCGCGCTGACGTTGCGTCACTAGAAGCGGCCCCGGCTGCAGCGCTCTCCCGTCACCACCACAACCGCCGGCGTGTGGGAGGAGCCAGCGGCCACTTCGCACAGCTCGGGAACGTCACGTGATCCATAGGCAGCCCATAGCTTACACAAGAGCTGACCTGGGGATATCAGTGCGGGCACGTGCTCGCCCTCCAGCGGCCGGAGGTGGTTGTGCTCACCACTGGCTGTCTGCTCCGACGTCTATTCGTGCCGTTCACATCACAGCTGCCGTTATCCGCAGCAAGTGTGTGAGGAAACCAGAAAAAAATGTGCTCTATGACTATGAAAGAGGAAGACTACTGATTGTGTTACTATGTATAGACACAGACGTGGAACATTAAACGGGCAGGGGATGTAGCTCAGTGGTAGAGCGCATGCTTTGCATGTATGAGGCCCCGGGTTCAATCCCCGGCATCTCCACTTCTTTTTATTTTCATATTTTGTCATATATTCAAGGTGAGTAACTTTTTTCAGTATTTCTAGAATAACCCATGATTTATTGTACAATATGCGCTACAATACACATTGATTCCACCTCCACAACAACTCAGTATGAGCTGACACGCTGTGCTTTACGAAACATGTTGCTTCCACCAGTGGCGTAGCTAGAGCTTTAGAAATACGGGGCTGTCGATAAGTTTTCTGCCACTTTTTACCGACAACTCCCCCAAAATCAGGTTTTTATGTCACCATACTCTAGAACAATCCAAACTTAATTTTACTTTTCTGGGGATGGAGCTGTGTAAGTTTACGACATGTCGGAGTCTATAACATTTCTTTTTTTATCACTTTTCATTCCGCATTTTGAGGCGTGGTTTTTATTTTTCGAGGTCTTCACTGTACGGATTAAATAATAATTTTATAGATGGGATTGTTGCGGCCATGACAATACATACTATCTGGACCTTTTTTAAAATAAAGTGTTTTTTTATTGGGGTTTTGTGTTTGTTTTTTTTTATTTTTATTTTTAAAATTGCTTTAAACATTTTGTATTTATTTGCTTTTTTACTTTTTTAGTCCCAATATTGGACCAGACTATATGATGGGTTGACTGCTTTTATAATACATAACAACACTTTACTGTTTTATTATTTATTTAGTGTAATAATAATAACCATAACCATGTGACAGGAGCCTGTTAGGATGGGTTCACACGGTGCATAGCAGCACATAACTATGCGCACTGCTATACGCCTGCTGTTGAACGTATGCACTGGCCTGCGCGTACTTTCAACATCGTTCCGGCCCCCATTCACTCTCACTTTCTCCCACGCGTAAGCGCCCGAAAGAAGTGACATGTCACTTCTTTTTATGGGCACACGTTACTCGGCGGGGAATACGCTAGAAAATCATAGCACCTAATGAGTGCTATGATTTTATCATATTTGCGGGGTGTAATTCGGGAGCATTGTAGCGCAAATACGACATGTGAACATACTCTAATGCTCTGTCTGTGGCACAATCTTCTGTATATTGCAGGTGAGAAGGCCATTATTTGGCCTTCAGTTGCCATGGCAACCATGGGCCCCCTGGGATCTCTCTCTGCTAACAACCTAGATGCTGCAGAAGTTACTGACCTCGACATCTAGGGGGTTGAATGGCCAGGATTGGAGCACATTACAGCCAGCTCCCACTATGGATGGTGTGGGCACAGCCTCTGAGCCCACATCATCCCAATGACATACACGCTGCCCAGGAGACTTGCTAACTCTCCCAGTGGTCCGGAAGAGTTGGCAAGTGTGCCGCACCAGCAGCACTACGGTAGCACCCTGTGCAGACTACTCCCACCGCCTCTGCTATGCCAATGGGTTGTTTCACATGATTCCCACATGGATTCCGCACCACATCTTATAGACAAGAAGCAGATTATCCCTATAAACTAAACCTGCCCCATATTTAGTGACATCCACAGCAGCAGTCTAAGGGTATGTTCACACGGCGTATTTGCGGGGCATACTTCAGCGCGTAATTGTTCTAGAGTACGCAAATCATAGTACAAGTCCAGCACTCATTGAGTGCTGTGTAAAATCATTGTCGTCACTCAGACGATGATGATTTTACAATCATATTTACCAGCGTGTAATGTATGTCCATAAAAAGAAGTGACCTGTAACTTCTTTCAGGCGCGAGAAATAGAAAGTATACAAGGCAGAGAGCAAGTATGCACTTTCGACAACGCTAATGAAGGCGTATTGCAGCATATTGTGAACATACCCTTAGGCAATGTTCACACGGCTTATTCACGGCGTAATTGCGGGACGAATTTCGCCCGCAATTAAATAAAATAAAAAGCAATCCAAAAGCCATATAAATGTGACGCCAAGTAAAACGTCAGTTCATCACGCAAAAAAAAGTCCTTACACAGCTCTGTATACGGAAAAATTAAAATGTTTATGGCCATCAGAAGACAGCAATACATAAATATTATTTTACACAATAATAACTTTTTATTAAAAAAAAGCGCTTACAACCTAGAAAAATTATTATAAATTGTGGTATCGCCCATTATCGTATACGGCGCCCAATGTCCAAACATTTTTTTAAAAACTTAATTCCTGCCCCACTCCTATATGGTCTTAGGAGTGGACCGTAGAACTACGGCCCCCGCGCTCTAAAAAGTTTGAGGACCCCTGCCTTAGGGTATAACCTCTAATTTCTGCAACAAATCTGCAAATTTTTTTTTCAACAGATGTGAACATACGGAAATGAGTTTTCCCTCAATATTGTTGATAACTATAGGCTAAGGGTTGTTTGACGCCCCCCCAAAAAAAACATTAAATTAACCCCCAATTGTATAAAATAACAAAACAAAGTGCAGTCGCCCTTTAACTCCTCTGCCGATCCATTGTCAAAGCATCGATGGTCGCTCCGGTGTTCATTTACTTTGTGCTTATCAGCGTCCTGACCAGCGATGGTAATGGAACGGCGAGTGATCGCTGAGGCCACCAATTGGCACAAAGCAAATAAAGGTTATTTTTTTTGCTTATTTTAGCCAATTGAAGACTATTATGTATTTTTTTGGGGGAAGATACATAACCCATTTAATAATATAATATCTGAGAAAACCTGAAACCAGTCAGTGATGATGCTGGAATGGTGCCCAGAAATGTTCTGCAGACATATATAGCATACCCTATCAATGTGCCCGACAGGTATCTGATAGGAAAGTGTGCTTAAAGGGGTTGTCCCACCATAGATATTAATCATCTATCCACTAGGACCCCCATTGATCTCTAGAATGGGGCTCCTAAGTCCCCCGTCCTTCCTTATTCTGCTCTCACACTGAGGAAGTTTTGGAATGGAGCATTAAAATTATATGGGACTGACGAGGATACAAGAGCGCTTGGCTATATTCTCATAGACTTAAAATGGAGCAGCAGTGCGCATCTCCTCATTTTAGTGATTAGTGGGGTTCCTGGTCTTATGAATAGATGATAAGTACTTATGGTGGGACAACCCTTTAAAGCTTCTGCCATCATTTGTCAAAGCTGTGCCCTGGACTGCTTAGAGCATACATATGAAATACAAGGCCAACACATTTTATGTGGCCCGTGAGAGCTTAAACCCTGCAAGCAGTGATGGACAAGATCCGGCTCTCCATTTTCCCCGGAGGAAGCAGATTGATGAAGTGGCGCTATGTTGGATTTGGAGGTCTGGTGTGCACAACCCTATCCAGGCACCTTAACCACCTCCAAGGTCCTGCAATGGCCCTTGGAGGGCAATTTTAATACCAATGGAGCCCTTGGTGAAAATAAGTTTGGCACCCCTGCCCTAGAGCCTATGATGTCACATACTATTTGATGATATCATACAATATCAAAATAAGTTTGGCACCCCTGCCCTAGAGCCTATACATACTATTTGATGATATCATACAATATCATATCAATTTTTATTTTATCATTCATATTTATATATACATATATAAAAATTATAATATATATATATAATATATATATATATATATTTATATGAGACATAAAGCTGCTGATGATAAATAGTTGGAGGCTCTCTTCACCCTCATATTTAAGTGTTTTTTTGGCAAAAGAAAGCTTAAAAAGCTGCATGTACATTTTATTTTTAGGCAGTTTTTCTTGCAGAAAAATGTGTGTATTGGCACATTTTTGCATCTTTTTCTGGTGCATTTTTCCCGTCACAAGAAGTCACGTGATTCATCATATGATTTGTAATGTGGAAAACCGTTAAAAACATTAATAAAAGCATGAAAGAAAGGCAATACATATGCACACACTAGAAAACAAAACTCTGGAGGTCTATGGGGTAGAAACGCCACAAACTGTCTGAAAAATGCTACACTTTCAGAATGCCGTGAAAAAATTGCCACTGACCGAATAATTTTTTTCATGTGTTGTTATGTAAAGTTTTTCCACTTTGCAAAACATGTCAAGGATCATATTATTTTTGATGGGACAAATACAGTACACCGAAAAAAACACATAAAAAAATGCCTGTGCCAATACACCGTTTTTTGTTCTTTAGTCCTACAGGTGGCACATGGCTAAGGATTACCTGGCTGTGATGGCAAGAGAACATGAACCTCACTAATAATACAGGCGCTGTAAGTATGTCCATCTACGTACAGAATAGGAAAAGGAAGGTTAAGCTTTTGTCAATTGACCAAAGAAAAAAACACCTTCCTGCACTGTAATCAGTGGGTGTTATCTGCAATTGGCCGAGATCCCGCTACAAAGCCCCTTACCGGCATTAGGACGCACTCATAAGTCCAATGTCATTAACGGTTTAAAAGGGAACCTGTCGCATTGAATATGTTATCTGATCTGTTGATTGCATGCTATAGAGCAGGATGAGCTGAGCAGATTGACACATAGGGCGACATGTATAAACGGGGCAGCGCCAGATATTTGGCATCTTTTCAGCCGACATCAGGTGCAGCTCTGTTCATACATTTTCAAATCTCCCACACGCCACTCTCGGGCGCATTACATAGTGCCTGCGGCGCGGGAGTCGGGCCGTACGAGAACCGTAGCGAAGCTATAGATTTATAGCTTCGCTATAGCATTTCTACGCACATTACTGATGGAACAGGTAGAGCATTTTCAAAGTGGTTTACCTGAGCTAGAACTGTAGCCCTAGCGCTAGAAAGCCCAACTTTATAACCCCTGTCAGATGCGGTCATAAAATCAGGCGCATATCATTGCTCATGTGTATGAACGAAATTTCCATTGCATGTCAGATCATATAGTTTGATGTAGGAAAAATTCAGTACCGAAAAAAACATAAAAAATTCTGTGCCATACACGTTTTTGTTCTTTATCCTACAGGGGCACATGCTAGTTACCTGCTGTGATGGCAAGAGAACATGAGCTCACTAATAAACAGCCTGTAAGTGATTCACACGACAAATAGAAAGAAGTTAACTTTTTCAATTGACCAAAAAAAAAAACACTTCTGCACTTTGTAATCAGTGGTGTTATCCCTAATTGGAGATCCCCTACAAGCCTACCGACATTTAGGACGCACTCAAATCCAATGTCATTAACGTTCCTAAAAGGAACCTGTCCATTGAATAAAGTTCTCTACTGCTGATGATTCTATAGAGCAGGATGAGCTGAGCAGATTGACACATAGGTCGAGGCATGTATAACGGCAGCCGATATTGGCATCTGTTCAGCCGAACATCAGTGCAGCTTGTTCATATTTTCAAATCTCCCACACACCACTCTGGCAATTAGGGCTATGTCCTGGGCCGGTTCGGCAGCACTGATCTGTATCGAAGCTATAGATTTATAGCTTTGCTATAGCATTTCTACGCACATTACTGATGGAACAGGTAGAGCATTTTCAAAGTGGTTTACCTGAGCTAGAACTGTAGCCCTAGCGCAAGCGCCTATTTTAACCCTGTAGAGCGGTCATAAATCAGGAGCGTTCATGCCAGTATAATCAATGCCAATTTCATGCATTCCCCATATTTTGAGAACAATTTCAGTAGAACTTTCGTATTTTATTAATTTAAATCCCTGCTTATTCTGGGTTAAGGAGTTCAGTAGGAGGTCTTATCAGTGATTGACAGTTTTCTTGGTACTCACACTGATACAAGAAAGGCTGTCAGTCACTAATAAGACCGCCCACTGGACTCCTTAACCCAGAATAAGCAGAACAGAATGAAGACTCTTTTGCAACTTGCTCTCTGTTCTAAGCTGACACTTTCAGAAACCCATTCCTGGGGCAGGTGTGGGTCCTGGAGGTGGGATCTGCACTTATCAGACTTTGATAGGATATCCTATCAATATGCCATCAAGGTGCATGGTGGCAACATCTGTTGAACTCAATGCCGACTGGTGGTTGACTATAAATGACCAGAAGGTCAACGACTAAATCTTCATGGACGTTTTGGAAAATACGTGCAGAATGCGCAGCTACACACTAATTGTGCAACCGCGAAATGTCAGCAATATTTGGCTCTCCACTGAGAAGGTGCGGATGGTTTATTACTGTCCCTGCCATCCCAATCCTCAATGAGCATCGTGTTCCCTGGGGCATCTGACTGACGGGCTCATTAACTGCATGAGCTGCTGAGTCTTAATAGACCCAGATCAGATCTGCTGTGATTTTAGGGGCTGTATTTCTCCTAAAACTGCAGAGAATTTATCAGCAAAAAAAGCCTTAAAGTGTTCAAATCCTCATCTACTAAGGAAAACAATGAACCTGGTCAGAGAAGGGGGGTAAACGGTCCGGTCAGGAACTGGTTAAGCAACCCCATAAGCATCTACCCCAGCGACTTCCTCAGGGGTGTGTTGTTGGGGCAGATATTGTTTCAGTATTATTGCACTTTACTATTGACGAAGTCTTTGTGGATCTTTTTTTTATTAGATTATTGACATTTTAGCCCTTTATGTTTCTTATTTGTCATTGATACTACGTTGATTGTAAATGGGCTGGGCGAGGGACTGTCTTAGTCCTTGTCCAGGAGTGACCAACACCCCATTTCAGATATTGTATTTAGTTGTAATTTGGCGATTACCTTGAAGTGACAATAACCTTATGGCTTTTTGTTATGCGATTTGTCTCAATTACATTTGTGGTGCTATTCCTTATGTTGTTCTTATGGTGCGCCTCCTTGCCTTCCTTTGGATGTTATATCAGTGCACATTTAGGAGCAGCAAGAGCGACATAGAGGAGCTGCAGAAAGGACTGAGAGCAGAATTGTTGATTGCACACCCTGTAAATATTCTGGCATGTATAGTTAATAGCTTCAAGGGGAACATCATTGACAAATATAACCCTCCAATTCATAAAGGAGCTCTTCACATGCAAATGTTATTCAATCCTGCGCCTTCTGTGGTTTTTTAGGTCACTACCATAAGCCCTGAGCGGCACTACATCATCATCCCTGCCACAACCAGCTGCCTATGGGAGGGGCTCAGACTACCCTGCCGAGATTGCAGGCATCACGTGATCAAAAGGCAGTCTGGTGGGCATTAGACGCACACCTACAGCACAGAGCAGATATCCTGTGCTCGTCCATACCACGGAGGTATAAGGGTAGGGCAAAGCATGAACATTGTGCTAGCTTCCAGCACCTTCTCTGGAGTTACATGATCGGCTTCATTGCTTACAGAGACTGGACGTGTGCTCTGTAGAAGCTGCACAGGACTGCTGAAACCACAAGATGTAAACAAGGTTTATCATGTATATAACAGGCAGTGGATCGCATGAATAGAGAGAAGCTGCAGCAAATCACAGCTGGTAGGGGATGTAGCTCAGTGGTAGAGCGCATGCTTTGCATGTATGAGGCCCCGGGTTCAATCCCCGGCATCTCCACTTTATTATTCATTTTTTATTTATATGTTGCTTGACTGTTTCCTTTATTTTTATAACTGTATCTACAATATTGTATTTACTTATGAAGCTGCAGTAAAGTATAAAATTACATAAACAATTTTAAGAATGTAAAGTACAGTAATAACATAATGCAGATGTGCCTAAAGTGACAATATTAAAGCTTCTTATAATTGCATTTTAGACTCTGCGATCTCAAATTATAAAACTGAAAACCACTAGTGTAACTCATGACATTGAAGGGAACCTAATACAAGGATCTTCCCAATAAATATACACGGCAGTATACAAGTGAGGGTACATCCACACAGTAAGGGCATGTCCCCACGGCACGGGTTTTCGGCCGGTTTTTCAGCCGGTTTGCGGTTTTTCAGACCGCCTGAAAAACCGGCCGAAAATGAGCACAATTGTGCTCTATGGAAAACCCATGCAGCAGTCCCCACTGCACGGGTTTTCCGTCGGGCGGTTTTTCCGCCCGCGGTCCGGCCACAAAACATTCTACATATGCAATCTTCCGTCCGGTTTTCGGACAGAATATGTGCAAATAAATGTGAAGGGGGAAGGGCTCATCGCGGAGAAAAGCCGCCCTCCCTTCCCCTCCCCCGCTGCAGTGGGGACGCAGCCTAAGGATTTTCAGTAGATTTTTCAGATGGTTTTCGGATTTGAAAACTGACTGTCAACCATCTCTGTAGACGTCAATAGAAAATCTGCCCAGTAGTCTACACTGCACAGTTTTTGTCCTGGCCAGATTTTCACACCACCGGCATTCCAACCTCAGAACATGCACAATTTTCTGCCTGATTTTTGGTTGGAAGCTGAGCTATTCAATGGTTATGGGGGACGGACGAATCCGCAAACCGCAGACAGAACTGTCACCCAACAGACAATAAAATACTGTCCGGATTCTTAAACAGAATCTGACTGGCATTTTACAACCTCCGTGTGGCCAAATCTTTAAAGTATGTTCACAAGGCGTGTTTTAGATACATGTTTGGATACATTTTTCGGGTCCAAAAATGGACCCAAACACGCATCTAACAATGCTCAGTGTGATTTTCAATGTAAAACATGGATCGCCGTTCAGACGTCTGATCGCTGATATGTGTTTTACAACCATCTTTCAGATGCGTTTATCACAGCTGATCAAAGAATTGACATGTCAATTCTTGATCCGTTTTATACAGCAGACGCCCTATTTAATACTATAGCATGAGTTTCTGCATCACAGAAAATGCATCTAAACACGCAGCACACTTTGGGTACATATTTGGATACGTTTAACGTTTTTGGATACGCTTGCATTGAAAACGTATAGAAAAACGTCATGTGAAGACACCGTTAAGGGTATGTCCACATCACAAGGGTATTCAGTCAGTTTTTCAGGCGGTTTTCAAATCCAAAACTGTCTGTCAACCATCCCCATAGACGTCAATATAAAATCCGAGCTGTAGTCTACACAACAAACCATTTTCTGAATGTCGGATTTTGAAACCTGAAAACCGTCCAACATGTACATTCTTTCCACCCAGCTGTTTTTACACCCGCAAGCCGCCCGCCGGAATATGTGCAAGTGAATGTCAAGGGGGAGGGCTTTTCTTCGCTCATCGCTGATGCTCCACTCGGGGATCCGATAGGAGATAGACGCCAATAGGAAGAATAAAAATGGACCCGGCGCGCGTATGGTAAAAAAGCCCGAGCTAGAGGCTCTTATTAAAATTGGCTTTTATTCTTAAAAATGCAAAGGAATTACCATTGCAAAATTAAAAACAAAACAAATTAAAACTTGACGCGTTTCGCGCGAGTACCCGCGCTTCATCAGAAGTATTCAGTACATAGTAGTTTGACATAGTATATATAGCAGAAATCTAAGCTGTAATTGGATCAGATGTGGGTCTGTCAGGTGATGTGAAGATACGGGTGATCGGGCATTGGAGGATGAAGTGTCAATCAAAGGTGTTAAGAAGAGCCAAGAGGATAGGAAGATGAGCCGTCAATCAAGAAAAGAGAGAACTTCAGATGTCGAGCTGGGAAGTGCTTAAAATAAAATAGATATTACATATTATAAATAAAACCCGACTGAAAACCTGAAATATAAAAGTTTGATGTGATAAATCCGGCGGGAAATTTAATGTCAGTGGATGTAGAAAAACCCCTGAAAAATGTAGGGGGAAAATGAAAAAATACAGCGACCAATGGGAAAGGGAGGGGAAATTGAGTGCACCAATGGGTAAACTTTAAAAAGTTTAAAATGTAAGGCGCAAAATTTCTAGGTTTAGGGGCCAAAAAAATTCATAAATCAAGAAGAAACGTGTTTGGGTTGCTTTGGAGGTAAAAATAAATGACCAATGAGGTGTAAGTACGGGAAACCTCTATTTTTGGTGGTGGGGTAAAAGGGGGGTATTTCAAACCACCAATGGCGGCTGGAGATGGGGGGGGGGAGTGCTGTGATTGTGCTCGGGGATGGGAGTTACAAGCAAACCAATAGGGGAAGGAGCTACTTCTTTTGGGGAAAATGTAGAAAAAAAGCCCCTTGTTTGGGTAAATAAAACTCCTAATCTCATTATGGTGGTACAATTACAATAAAAATTGTGGTTTTAAAAATAAAAAAGACACTTTAAAAACAAATGAAAAATTAAAAAAAGTCAAAAACAGTATTAAAACTTTTAAGACTTTTTTAATTAAATAAAATTTATTTTGGCGCCGGGGTGGCGCTTTCATATATATATATAGTTGTGTGTTTCACCTTAGCATAAACCTATTCGGCATCAAGGAAATTTTTTTAGTAATGCGCACGCTTATCATGCGCCGCAAAAATATATAATAAAAGCTTTGCGTAAATGTGTAAACTGGCAGTAATCCCCCTGGCGGCCGGTGGTTGTTCCCAGCGAATGTAATTTTTTGCTCCTAAAAAATAAGTTCTGTGGCATATTTTAAACCCTTTTGGAAACCAAAAAATTTGCAATCTGTAATCCAAACATTTCCCTTTTGAAGGGCTTTGTAAAACGATTGGGTTGTTCGGGGGGAAACTCAAGAGGTAATTTTTAGAACTTTAAAGTTTTTTTGGGGGAATTCACTGCATAAAAAGGGGGGGGCACTTTTGGCAGGGGCGTACTGGGGGTTTATTCGGGGACAAGCCCGAACAAAGCGCCCCGCCCCGAATCCTTTCCCGCCGGCCCGGGCGGGCCTCAGCAGCAAAGTTTTTGAGCTGTGTGTCCGTGTCTGGAGCATCCCGCTCAGGGGTGGTTGGTAGGGGAGGGGGGAAGGGGGGGCACTGCAGGGGGGTGACGGGGCTGAGGGGGAGGAGGGGGCGCCCCTTTCTCACCCGCCCCAGGCAGGAAAATCCGGAGCACAGCACACACAGTGGCGAGAGACTCCCCCCCCTTTGGGGATCTGCTCCGGAGCCTCCTGCAGCTGCTTTCCCGTCCTCATGGCTTCAGCGCTCCACAGGTACCCACATCCCGGGGGGTCTCTATGTGAGGAGCCTCATGGAGACCAGACTAGAGGTAAAAGGGGAAAAAACAAATCTTCATGAAAGTGAAAAGTACGAGTGTGTGTGGTGTGTGTGAGAGGGGTGGAGAGGGTGTGTGTGTTTTATTGGGTTGTCTGTTTGGTTGTGTGTTTTTGGGGTGTGGTTGATGTGTGTGTGTGGTGGTGTGTGTGTCTGAGTGTGTGTGTGTCTCTGAGGAGTGTGCTGAGTTGGTTGTTGAGTTGTGTGTCCGAGTGTGTTGGGTTTTGGGTTTGTTGGGTTTGTGTGTCTGATGTGTGTTGAGTGTTTGTGCTGAGTGTTGTGTGGTTTTGTGTTGTGTGTGTGTGTTTGTGTCTGAGGTGTGTTTGTGGTGTTTGAGTGTGTTGTCTGAGTGTTTGGTTGTTTCGAGTGTACTTTTTGTGGTGTCGAGTGTGTGTGTGTTGGGTTTAGTGGTGTGTCTGGTTGTGAGTTGGGGTTATGTTTAGTTGGGTTAGTGTGTGTTTTTGGGGTCGAGTGTGAGTGTGTGTCTGCGTGTGTGGGTTTGAGTGTGGGTTGTTGAATTTTTGGGTTTAGTGTTTTGTGTCTAGTGTGTGTGTGTGTGTGAAGGGGGTGTGTGTGTGTTGTTGGGGTTCTGATTTGTGTCTGGTGTGTATGGTGTCCCGAGTGTGTGTCTGAGTTGGTTTTGGGGCTGAGTGTGTGTTGAAATTTTGGGGTTTTGTGTGTGTGTGTCTGAGTGTTGTCTAGTGTGTGTGTGTTGAGTGTGTGTTTAAAGTGAGGTGTGTGTTCGATGTGTGGTGTGTCGGGGGTGTGTGTGTGTGAAAGTTAGTGTGTGTGTGTGTTTGGTGTGTTCTGAAGTGAGTGTGTGTCTGATGTGTGTGGTTTTGATGTGTGTGTTTGTGTCGTTTTTGTGATCTTGTGTCTTGGATTGTGTTCTAGTGTTATATGTTGGTTTTGTGTGTTGTTGTGTGTGTATCTGGTGTCTGTGTGTATCTGTGTTCTTGTGTATCTGTGTGTTGAGTGTGTATGTGTCTGATGTGGTGTGTCGTGTGTGTCTGTTGTTATTGTGGTCTGTGTGTATCTTTTTGTGTCTGATGTGTATTTGTTGAGTGGTGTTGTTCTGGTTGTGTGTTGTCTGTGTGTCGAGTGTGGTTGTGTCTGGTGTGTGTGGTTCTGGTTTTGGGGCTGAGTGTGTGTCGTGTGTGTCTGAGTGTGTGTGGTCTAGTGTGTGTGTGTGTCTGGTGTGTGTGTATGATGAAATATATGTTTTTCACCCCTAAATTGGGGGCGCATTTTTCGTGTATTTTTCGTTTTAAAGCCTACTTGGGACCGCAATGCGGTTTTTTTACCTCCAGAACTTGGATTCTATTCAAATTTTATGCACAGGGGGGGCAGGGGTGGTTCCAAAACCACAGGTATTGGGTGGTCCAATTCGCCGCAATAAGCCGTGGAACATAGCCCAAAGGGGCCCCGGGGCCCGGATGTATTGGGACCCCCAGCAACGCCCCCTGCACTTTGTAGGTCCCCCGTTTGCACTTCCCCGTGACCCTTTTGGCGAATGTGTAGGGTCGGGGAAGTTTTTCCTACTATTTTTTCTTGCAGTAACCTTAAATAAAAAAGTAGGAACTTTTACGTGATTCATGTTTGATTGGATACGTTTCTTTAGTATGTTTTAAAATATATAGTCTTGGTCAGATGTTAAAAAAGCTAGGCAATTGGAGGCCCCCAGGGGGGGCTGCCTGGCCCGGGAGTTTTAATTTTGAATTTCTGTGGGGTTTTTAATGCGAAGGGGCTTTCAGATTTTTTTATGGGGCTCTTCTGTAATTTGCTTTTTTCAGGTAGAAGTGGTCCTAAAAAGGGTTTTTTTTTTTTAAAAATATACAGGTTTATCTAGGAGTTTTCAATTTTTGGGACCGAGGGGTATTGTATTTGTGATGAGGGAAAATTTTGATTTTTGAGGAACTGTCAGCATGTTTTGTGTTTTTCTCTAACATCTTTTTTGTCAATTTTTGGAAACCCCTTTCTTTTGAATTTTGTAGTTTTGTTCCGTTTTTTTTTTTCCCCTAAAACCTGTTCTTGGGTTTTAAATTTTTTCGGGCACAATCAACGTCTTCAGTGCATTTTTTTTTCTTATTCTTTTGAATGTCATATGGGATATTCCCAAAAACCGGGTTTGTGGGTGCACTTCAAAAAATTGATAAAAGTATTACTATCAACGGGACTTAAAATAAGGGTTGTAGTAAAGTTTTGTTCAGAAGAATTTAAAATCGGGGAACCTATATTGTCCGTGCTGGTTTTGGCTACAAATTGTTTCCCCTTTGGTATTGTTTTTTGGGTGATTAATGAATAGGGGATGAGGTTAGGAGGTCCGCCATAAAAAAAAAGAGGTCACTAAAAATCTTTTGTAAAGGGTTTATGTTAAAAAAATGTTGGTTGGGATGATTACTCTTCCTCTACCCCCAAAAAATTTCGCTTTAAGAGGGGACGACTTTTGTGCCAGGGGCTGTACCCCTATTTGCGGTAGGTGGGGTTTGTGTTAAAAAATTATTTTCCAATACCAACTTGGCCCTTGTATCAAAATTTCTTTTTTTTTGGGGGGGTTAACAAAGGTTTTGTGTCTAAATTTACGACACATTGTATGCCGATATGGTTTTTTGAATTTTGGGAGTAGGGGAGATAATCGGTGTAATTTAAAAATTTAAATTTTTTTTTAGGTGGAAGTTTGCAGAAAGTTGATGAGATGTCCTGAGTCTTGAGGTAGCTTTTTTAAAGTTTTGACAAAAGGGTTGTATAAATCTAGGTAATGTGATAACTTACTGGTTATAGAGTTAATGCCAGAGATAATGGGACGACCTGGGGGTGTAGTGAGATTTTTGTGGATTTTTGGAAGATAATAGAAAAACGGATGACTAGGTTCGGAAATGTAAATTAAAGCTTTTTCCTTTTTATCTATGGTGTTCGTTGTCAAAGCATAATTTAAAAATATTTGAAGTTTGTGCTGTAATGCTGGAAAAGGGTCTGTTTGACATATCTCATAGTAGGAGGTATCGTTTAATATATTGCTAGCTTCCAATTGGTATGCTGAAAGCGAGGAAAAAACTGTCCCCCCCCCTTTGTGGGGTCTTATGACAATGAATGATTTTTCCCCTTGGCTTTTTTAATGCCGGGGGTCATCTCGATTTAAGTTGGAAGATTGTTTTATTGGTACAATAGTTTGAAATTCATCGGCAACTATATTTTGGAAGGTTTTTAGGTAGTGTCCTTGAGAGTGGATAGGGTAAAATCTAGACTTGCCTTTAAGTTGTATTTTCGAAGATGAAGAATTATCTGGAGTAGTGTCTATGGGGTGTATGGCAAAATGTCTGGCCAAGGTTAATTTTCGAACTAAGAGAAGGAAACTATAAAAAGTGGGGAAAAATTTTGATTTTTGTTGTTAGTGGGACAAAAAAGTAAGCCCTTGGATAGGACTTGGATTTCATGGTTATTTAAGGTGTAATGTGAAAGGTTAAAGATTCCTAATTTTTGTAGATCTGTGGTAGTGGATTGAGACGGAGTTATTTGAGTGATGGACATTCTTTTTTTCCTGTTGCCGTGTGAATGCCCTCTTAAACATTGAAAAGATGATAAAATACTGATTGGATTCTTGAATCTTGTGGCCGTACCCTTCAAACCCCTTCCAGGCTCCATAATCAGCTTCCAATCATTTCTCACAGAACCCATATTATTAAACTTTTAGAAAATGAAAAAAATACTTTAAAACATCCATTCCATAGCGCTGACAAGTGGTGATGACATTCGACGAAAGTGTGCGGGCAGCCGCTTGTCGGGTTTGCTTTCATTTATGGATATGGGTTATTTTCAGATTGGAAGTGGCTGGAAAGGGCAACATAAGGTAACTATTCATGGCGAGTACTTTGTGTTGGACGCCCAGAAAGTGCTGGCACCCCCTAATCTAATAGTATAGGCGTCATAATAGTTTGTAAGCCCGTGGTGTACCAAGTATCTGTATTTATGGGCCCCCCCCTGTATCACCCTTTTTTATATGCAAATGTTTTGACCAGCAACCCCCCCCCCATGCTGGGGGCATGTGAGTGGTTGTTTTTATTGGATTTTGTATTTTGAATCTCCCCCCTGCATTTATGGGCTTTTCTCATGTGGTGTGAAAAGGTATCAAGTTAATTTGCCCGTTCCCCCAGTGGCCCATGGGGTGTGTGACTGTTGGGTCAGCAATTAGTGCACCTGGGTTTTTTTTTTCCCCGGTGCATATGGACCATGGATGCTGTATGGGGTTTTGTCTTGCCGCCCCTTTGAGCTGTGAATATGCTGGACTAGATTCTGAGAAAGGGTCGTTGATCCAAGAATTTATTTGATTTCCAGATTGGATCGGGGAAGGAATTTTTTTTCCCTAAATGAGGGACAATCGGTTTTTTACCCATGGGGGTTTTTGCCTTCCCCCGGATCAACATTTATAAAAAAAATCTAAAACAAATATCAGTGGCACACTAAAGATAAGTAAAACCTCAAGGGATATGGAAAAATTGGAAATGCATTACTGTAAGGAAAAAATAAAAAACCCGGGACTCTTAGTTTACAGTATTTTATCAAAGAAAGTATTAAGCCCCTCCAAAAGCAAGGGGGTCCCAGAGCAGGGGATCCCCAACTAAACATGTTACCTCACTAGGCGTCAAACCCGACTGCAACTTCGGAATGGTAGGGGAATAGCATTTGGGTTATCCTGCATGGTTTAAAAGAGGCAGCTGAGTGAACAAACAAAGAATTGCCAACTCAAATGGCACAAAATGTAATAAGGGTGTCACATCTAAAATATACTCTGATAATAAAATATAAAAATAGATGAATGGATGGAAGTCGTCTTTTTTCAGCCTTTCAAACTAGTAATATCACAGGATCAGCTTTCCCCCCCTCTATCATAAAAAACCCATTTATCACAAGCTCGCTTTTCTCCTCTATATTTAAAAACCCATAATACAAAGCTCAGTTTCTCTCCTCTATCATAAAAACCTTTTTATCACAGATCAGCTTTTCTCCTCTACATATAACCCTATATATCACAGAGCCAAATTTCTCCCCTATCATATAACCCCTAATACACAGAGCTCGTTTTTCCCCCTATCTATAAACCCTATTTTTCCGTTTTGTTGGAAACTTCATTTGCAGCTTCTGTCCCTTTTTTAAAACTTTATTTGCACTTCCGTTTTGTTCATCTTTATTCGCAGTTTTTCCTGTTTTTGTTGAAATCTCTTCGCTATTTCCTGTTTTTGTTGAAACTTTATTTTTACTTCCTATTTTTTGTTGAAATTTATTTGTACTTCCTGTTTTTGTTCAAAAATTTATTTGCAAAATTTCCTTTTTTTTTTTCAAAATTTTTTTTGAACTTCCGTTTTTGTTTTTAAACTTTATTACAAAAATTTTGTTTTTGTTGAAACTTTATTAGCAAATTCCTGTATTTGTTCAAACTTTATTAGCAACTTCCTGTTTTTGTTCAAACTTTATTAGCAACTTCCTGTTTTTGTTCAAACTTTATTAGCAACTTCCTGTTTTTGTTCAAACTTTATTCAACTCAATGCTATATAAAGCATGGACTTCCATGCAGCAGCCACAGCAGCCACATACTGCCTGATGAAGCCGAGCAAGTGAATCGGCGAAATGCGTTGCATCTGTCTCCTCTTTTTACAGACTTATTCAAAAGGTGTGACTTCTTTTATAGTCTAATCAGTGGTTATATTTTATTTATTCAATAAAGAGATAAATCCTATTTGGGATTATATCCCTTATTTTATTCGGCACTGCCATTACTACTATTATTGAAAGCGCTAGACCCTTGCTATCTCCTTAAATTTTCTTTTGCCATACAAAAGTAAAATTGAATTGCAAATTCTGACATCGAGGACTCGAGGTACCGCGTCCAAGATTTGAGGAGTCGGGACCAGCTGCTTACTATATGCCTGAACACAACTACTGTAAGGTGAGAGTCTCACTTATATACTCACCCTAAAAAGCTTTTACGTTGTCTGCACTAGGAGTGCGCCTTGGCGTTTGTTGTTTTTATATTTTCCAGTACCAATTTTTCCATATAACCCTATATATCACAGAGCTCAGCTTCTCTCCCTCTATCACATAACCCCATATATCACAGAGCTCAGCTTCTCTCCCTCTATCATATAACCCTATATATTACAGAGCTCAGCTTCTCTCCTCTATCATATAACCCTATTATCACAGAGTCCCGCTTCTCTCCCTCTATCGTATAACCCTATATATCACAAAGCTCAGCTTCTCCCCTTATCATATAACCCTATATATCACAGAGCTAAGTTCTCTCTTCAATCATTGTAACACTATATTTCACAGAGTCAGCTTTTCCCCTCTTTTCATATAACCCTATATATCACAGAGCTCAGCTTCTCTCCTCTATCATATAACCCTATATATCACAGAGCTCAGCTTCTCTCCCTCTATCACATAACCCTATATATCACAGAGCTCAGCTTCTCTCCCTCTATCATATAACCCTATATATCACAGAGCTCAGCTTCTCTCCTCTATCATATAACCCTATATATTACAGAGCTCAGCTTCTCTCCTCTATCATATAACCCTATATATCACAGAGCTCAGCTTCTCTCCCTCTATCGTATAACCCTATATATCACAAAGCTCAGCTTCTCCCCTCTATCATATAACCCTATATATCACAGAGCTAAGCTTCTCTCTTCAATCATGTAACACTATATTTCACAGAGCTCAGCTTTTCCCCTCTATCATATAACCCTATATATCACAGAGCTCAACTTCTCTCCCTCTATCATATAATCCTATATATCACAGAGCTCCTCTCCTCTATCATATAACCCTATAAGTTACAGAGCTCAGCTTCTTTCCTCTATCATATAATCCTATATATCACAGAGCTCAGCTTCTCTCCTCTATCATATAACCCTATATATCACAGAGCTCAGCTTCTCTCCCTCTATCATATAACCCTATATATCACAGAGCTCAGCTTCTCTCCCTCTATCTTATAACCCTATATATCATAGAGCTCAGCTTCTCTCTCTTTATCGCATAAACCACCTGACAGGTTCCCACCATAAAATTTAATGGCATATTAGAAGGATATGTCATCAAAGTATGATTTGTGAGGGTCCCACTTATAGGATCCACACCTATCTTGGGAACAGGCCTCCAAAAGTCTCAGCTCAGAATGGAGAGCTGGTTTACTTGTGCACGACTCTCCATTTTGTTCTGCGGGAGTTCCAAATACAGCTGAGCGCCGTGTTCTCCCATGGAACAGTGCAAGTGTTACCGGCTCTCTATTCTGAGCTGACACCTCCGGGGGCCCATTCCAGAGGTAGGGGTTGATCCAGGGGTGGAACCTGCACCTATCAGACATTAATGGCATATCTTATCGATATGCCACCAAGTCTAACACTCCTTTATGGCACAGTTAACATCTGCATTACTATTTCTGGTCTTTTGTTCTAAATGCCAATTCTTCATAAGACCGACACCAGTGCTACCCAACAGAGCTCAGTAACTTATAATGGAAAATGCCAAGTTTTTGTTGTTCTACAGGAAAAATAGTGTTGCACTAATATTTCCTTTAAAAATGATATAATCTATGTCGGAGGCTCAGGATGCAATTGTCAGTGGAACCTAGGAAGATCTCACTCTTTCCAGCATTGCCTGTTTGTTCCTGCTAAGTGATCCACTGCAAAGTCACAGGAGAAAAGGTTTCTCCTTGTGGAAAACATCAGGATGGTGTGTGTAGTCTTGTAGGCCATGCAATGGGATGATGCCACCATAGACTTTGATGGAATATTGATAGGATATACGAGTCTCACTCTGGGAATGAATCCCAGAAACTCTCAGCTCTCAGCTGATCGTGCTTGTGCCTGACTTTCCATTCTGTTCTATGGGAGTTCCAAGTACAGGTAAGTTATGTATTCGTCTGTACGCAGACGAATACATAAACAGAATAGAGAGTTATATGTGACCTGCTCTACATTTGGAGCCAACACCTTTAGGGGCCTGTTACCAAAATATGTGCAGGTCCCAGAGCTTGAACTCACACCTATCAGACTTGGCATATCCAAGAAATAAGGTAGAAACAGACCCTTAAAGAGCCTTGAAACATGCCCGGGGAGTCTCATCCACAAGTCATCTGTTGGCAGACAGCTGTTTCAGGGTTCTTGTCATAGATATCTCTGGTACCAGAAAGAGCGCTCATTTCCTTCCATAGCACTATTTTTTTTATATATCCACTGCAAAATCAGGAATAGACCATACACGTCACTGACAGCAGACTGAACTGCAGTGATGCAAAGAGCAGCATAACTATTCATATCTGAGGAATAGCCAAAGGCTGGATAGCATGTAGAAAATTTTCTGCACAAAGGAGACTCCTCAAAGAACAGGGGCGCACAACAGGTGGCCACTTGCGGCCCTCAGTGCCTCTCTGTGTGGCCCTCAGCTATGAGGACACAAACATACTTTGTCTCTGTTCTCATACTTTAGAAAGTAATAGTCATATTTTGATTGTTGCAATCAACCGCTGGCACTGTTATGGTGAGTGCTGTATAGCTGGCACTGTTATGGTGAGTGCTGTATAGCTGCCACTGTTATATTGGGTACTGTACAGCTGGCATTGTTATTGTGAGCGTTGTATAACTGGCACTGTTATGTTGGGCACTGTATGTCTGGCACTGTTAAGGTGAGCGCTGTATAGCTGGCACTGTTATGTTTAGCACTGTATGTCTGGCACTGTTATGCTTTGTGCTGTTTAGCTGGCACTGTTATGTGGGGTACTGTATGTCTGGCACTGTTATGGTGAGCACTGTATAGCTGGCACTGTTATGGTGAGCACTGTTAGGGTGGGCACTGTATGTCTGGCCACTGTTATGCTCAGTGCTGTTTAGCTGGCATTTTAAAGGTGGGAAACTGTATTTTAGGCATGTTACGGTGAGCACTCTATAGCTGGCACTGTTATGTGAGCATGTTAGGGTGGGCACGTTTTGGCTGGCCTGTTATGTAGTGTGTTTACCCGGCACTGTTATGGTGGGTACTTTTGGGTAAAGGCCACTGTTATGGTGAGCATGTATAGTTGGCATTGTTATGGTGAGCACTGTTAGGGTGGGAAATGTATGGTGGCATGTTATGTGAGGCTGTTTAGTTTGGCCTGTTATGGTGAGACTGTTTTTTCCGGGGCATTTAAATTGGGAGCGCTGTATAGTGACACTTTTTAGGGTGAGCACGGTATAACTGGCCTTTATGGTGGGCATTGTATTGCTGGCATTGTTATGGTGTGAGCTGTTTATCTGGCTCTGTTATGGTGGGCACGGTATGGCTGGGACTATTATGGTGGGCACTCTATGGTGGAAATGTTATGGTGGGTACTTTATGGCTGAAACTATAGAGGTTATGGTATTTTAAACAACTGAAATTTGAGAAACCCAATAAAAACAGTTTTTGGATTTTCTCTGACTTTCTTACTCAAAGGAGTGTTTATTTTTGACACAACCCTGGCAGATCCACAAAAATTTCCCTTTAAAAATGCTGGTGGGTTTCCCAGAGAGAGGAGATGAGTTGGAGAGAAGACAATATAAGTGTGTTGTTCTCTGTAGTTATAGTTGGGGAAAGGCAGTTTTACTTTCTGTTCCCCCAAAAAACTACAATGAAAATTAGAGAAATCTTTTTTCTTTAGTATCCAAGGAAAAGCCCCTTTTCCCGTTTGTTTCTCTAAAAGCCCCTTAAAAGGGGAACCCAACCTGGCCCTCCGCCATTTTTTGGTTTTTAAAAACTGAAACCCAAAAAGGGTTTGAGAGCGGGAACACCCCTCAAAGTTTTTTCCTGTGCCCCCTGGGAGGGGCCCCTTTAACAAAAATGTGGCTTTTGGGCCCCGAAAATTTGTGCTCCCAAACCCCCATAGAGCAAAAAGCTGATCACATTTTCAATTTATTTCCCTATGGTCAAATGGTTTTAAGCTTCCCAATGATGGGCAATTGACAAAAAAATGAAAAGTACGTTTTTCCTTTTTCCCATTAATTATTAATTGGTTCGGGGAGACTATTGTATGTTAAAACCATAACTCTATGGGGAAAATGGAAATTGGGTTTAAACCCCCAAAATTTGCCCCCAACATAATGAAAAAATGAAATTTAAAGAAATGATATAGCAAAAAAAGATATAGCAATTTTTATAAAACCAAAAAAGAGCGGCGGGAAAATCACTTCCTTTTTTTGAGAACGGAGCTTCTTTGGTCATCCCATTATACTCCTTTGTACCAAAAAAAAATTACCCCCAAACAGGGTTTTCCCCCAAAAAACCCCCCAATTCCCCCCCCCCCCACATTAACCCCCCCCCCAAAACCACAAAAAAACATTTAAAAAAAAAACCAAATTCCCCCCCCCCCCCCCCGGGAACTGTAGAAGGCGTCCCGGCCTTCAATCACTCCCATGCACTGCACATCGCCAAAATCGGGAAAGGGGTCGGGGATGTTGAAATGGTGACGTGGTTTCCAGTTTTACAATGTCAAAAAAAGGGTTATTGTATGCAGTGGTGTAGTAAATGAGGCAGGTGGGGTGCAATGAGGGGCCAGTTAATAGAGGTGTGGTTTAAAAAATGGGGGCGGGGTTTGGGTAAAAAATTTGGGGGGAAAAAATAAACAACGGGCCGGGGGCCTCAAAAAATTTTTAGTACCCCACTGTTTGTGTTTTGGGAAAATTTTTGGATCCTGAAAGCCACTAAAGGGGAAACCACAAAAAAAGTACCCCTTTATGGGGCTGTAGAGAGGCAGATATAGAGTAACCTCTCATTGGAACATCTCCACCAGTCGGGCACACTGGTGACAACCTATTGTGTGAAGTGTAAATTCTCTGAAATGCAATATTTTTTTTAAATTGCTCATGCTTTTCCCCTTTTTTCCCCTTGCTTAAAAAAGGGACAGAATTAGTTTTAACGACAATTTACTGAAAACCCCTTTCCAGCGCATTTTTCAGTTTTTTGGGAATATTTTAAGGGTTTGGTTTTTTGTGGGACAAGGAGTACTTTTGATGGCACCATTGACCAAATATTATCATGTAGTGGGAAACCGTTACGTGATAGTGTGTTCTTCTTAGTTTTTTTTTGGGAAACAGAAATCAAAGGGTTTTTTTTTATTTATAACGATTGCGGGAAAGGCATTTTTTTATGTGAAGGGTTTTTATTTTTACCTTTTGAGGATATCCCGGATTTTTTGGGCAATTTTTTTAAAAAAATTTTTTTAAAGAAAGGAAATTGTAAAAGGGAACTGAAAACACAATTTTTTTTTCTGGGGCTCTAAAATTTTAAAAGCATAAAAAGGGTTTTTTTAAAATTGGGAAACTTTTTTGGATGCATGATTCCCATTGGGTTTAAAAAACCCCTTTTATGACTTTTTGAGCAGGGTTTTAGTAAAGCGTTGGAAAGGGGGCTTAAATCTGGCTGCAAATTTTGGCCACTGCCAACCCCCCGGTAGCAGTAGGGGGTTCCCATTTGGCCAGGTTTTTTTTTTTTTAATATTTCTCCTCCCCCATTTTGGGTTTAAACGCCCAAATGCATTGTGTAACAATGCAATAGGCTGTAAAAAAGATTGTGCCCCCCTAGTGGTGAAATCCCAATTTTAAACGTAAAAAAAAAAAAAATGTTTAAAAAAAGTGTAAAATAAAATATTAAAATTTCAAATCACCTCCCTTTTGCCATTTTACAAATAAAAAACATAAAATAATAAAAAAGTTATAATTGGTTTTGCCGCATCCATAAAAGTCTGATTTATTAAAATAAAAAAAAATTATATCTAGTACGTGAAACTGTGGAAAAAAAAAAAATTTTCCAAAAACGCCATTTTTTGCATTTTTTGGTAATTTCAATCCAAAAAAAATTAAATAAAAGGATCAAAGTGTTGCGTATTCCAAATTTGGTCCCAGTAAAAAGTCACTTAGTCAAAAAAAATGCACCCTCACTCGGGGAGTAGGGGGAAAATTTAAAAAAACATTTATTGGGCCCCAAAGGGAAAATGGCGCTGGGGCAAAAATTTTTGAAACATAAAAAATTTTTTTTTTTTCCCTTTTACACAAAAAAAACATAAGGAAAAAACCCTACTTTTTTGGGTTTTGGGCCGGATTAAAATCAACCTGTATTTTTTACAGAAAAACACACCCTTTTTGGTGTTGATTATAAAGCCTTAAAAAACTCCCGCAAACATAGCTCAAGTACGTTTTTTTGCCCCACTTAGAATTTTTGCGATTTCCCAGCATATTCTATGGTAATGTGAATAACACCATTAGAAAGTCCATCTTGCCCTGAAATAGAAAAAAACCTCTTATGTCTGTGTGGATGGAAAAAAAAAAAATTTATGGTTGGGAATGTGGAGAGGGAAAAAACGAATAGGACAAAAAAAAAGTCGGAAAAGGGGTTTAAAACCCTTTTTCCCTTCCCCTTATTTTATTTGTAAAATGGCAAAAGGAGGATTTTTTTGGTTTTTAAATTTTACAAACATTTTTATTTTTTCTTATATTTTTTGTTCCTGGTTTTCTTGACCACTAGGGGTTTAAATTTTTGGGTACCCTTTCATGTAATCCAAAATTGGCAGGGTTACACACCCTTTAATTGCGGACTTTAATTGCGCCGTGTGCTGGGAGCGGGGGGGGGTTTGGCCGGCCCATAGATTGCTTTATTCTCGGGCGTATATGCCTGTGAATAATTGACATGTAACTTATCTCCCCGTTCGCCGTATTGTGCGAGCAGTAGGAGGAGGCATAATCCTAGTTCTCTATGAGAACTGTGGATTACCGTAAGGACTGGGATGTATCTCGCCCCGTATTTAGCGCAGAATGGCGCGAAATACAGGGTAAAAAACGTCCCATTTTAAGCCATGTGAACATAGCCTAAGGTGGCAGTCGTGGAAGCCTTCTTTAGGTCCCCACCTGGCATGACATTACACCCTGCAATTACGCCGTGTGTTCGGAAGTGAGCTCCCGCGGGGCAGGGGGACAGGCAGCCCGCTGGCCCCATAGACATGCATTACTCACTGCATGTAAATGCAGTGTATAATTGACATGTCACTTATCTCCCCCCCACGGCGTATTGTGCGAGCGGGGAGAGGAGGCGTAATCCGTAGTTCTCTATGAGAACTGTGGATTACCGCAATGACTGGGGCACATTTTGCCCCTATTTGAGCGCAGTACGGTGCGAAATACGGACCGAAATGCCCCCCATTTTAACCCGTGTAAACATAGCCAAAAGGTGCAGCAGAAATCAAATGACATGCCTCAGATTTATACACAGCATATTTTTCTGTTGGAAAAATGTGTTATGTGAACATAGACTTATGGAAGTTGAATTTTATGCTCCCTGCTTACTGGGGCTGAGGACTGTTTGCTATCCTGCTGACCTGTTGATCCACAGGAGGCAGAAGAGATACAGTGAGTGATACTGACAATATATACACTCACCGACCAAAATATAATGCATTAAGTAGGAGTTGTTGAAACTGAATGAAACTTATATGAGTGAATGCAATGATGACATATGTAAGTGATTCCAATTTTAGAGCAAAATTATAAGTTTATTGGGAAAAAAGGTACAATTGAAAGGAGGCTCTAGTGCCCTGTTTGGCTTTAGCCTGGATACAAGAACAGATATAGGTGGCCATAGAGGCATACAGGTTCTGTATAGCATCCTGCAGTACATTTGCCCACAGATGTTGCAGCTGGGCTGATAGATTCTGCACACTTGTAGGATACTAAAGCTGCTGTCCCAGCTGATCCCTTAAATGCTTGATTTGTGATGAGTCTGGAGGCCAGCCAGGCCAAAGAAGTGTTTGGGGTTGTTCACACGGCGTTTTTGGATCCGATTTTGCATCCGTTTAGAATCCGAAAATCACATCCTAAACGGATCCAACACATATCCAATACTCAGCTGCATGTTTGGATGTGTGTTGGCTGCAGCAGGATCACGCCCTATAGTTTTAAATAGGGCTTCTGCTGCATCTTTCGTACCAAGAGTTGACATTGATCCAAAAGAAGGATCCGAAAGACGCAATGAGACACACACCGGTGATCACTTGTCTGAACGCTGATGCGTGTTTCACAGTAAAAGCAATGTAAATCACATTGCTCATTGTTCGATACGTGTTTGGGTCCGTTTAGGGTCCGCCAGATGGATCCCAATACGTATCTAAAAATGTATGTCAAAACAGAGTCAACACACCATGTGAACATACCCTTACAGTCTGTGGAGACGTTCCTGGAAAAACCTTGCTGTATGTGGGCAAGTACTATCCTGCTGAAATATGCCAGCTGGAAGACATGAGAGGCAACACAGTAGGGTGTTCTGCACATATCACTGAGCTGTTAGTGCCCTTCTTACCATAGAGGTGAATGACTGTCGTATATGATGGGTCCACAGATTATCACACCAGCAATTGGGGCAGTGAGTCTCTCCACAGCAAAGGCAGGATTTAGCGCTCACCAAAATGCTACATACTTGAGCCTAAGGCTATGTTCACACGGCTGATTCTGGGACTGATTTCAGCCGTATTACGCGCCGTATTGCAAGCCGCATTGCGCTCCAATACGGCTGAAATCCGTCCCAGGCATTACGGTAATCCACAGTTCCGTGTCCCCTTCGCCGAGCGGGGAGAAAGTGACATGCACATTATCCCGGCAGGATACGCGCCGTGGATAATGGATGTCTATGGGGCCGGCGAGCTGTCGGCCCCCGCTACACGGCAGCCGGCATAATTATGGCCGAAATCCGTACCCACAATTACGTCGACAATAAGCCATGTGAACCGGGCCTAAGTGTCAGATCCCAAACAGAACCTGAATTCATCACTAAAGACAATATGGTTCCATTCTGTAGCAGGCACCACTGCAAGTGAAAGTGGCTGGTCGTTAATAGCAGGACATGTAACACGAAATCTTCTGCTTATAGTCTGGAAATGGTCTGGGCAGAGATAAGGGTGTATAATGAAGGTGCTATCTTTGTCTGGATGGTGGACAACAAAACTGTTGGATATGATTGTTCTTGTCCGCTCATCAAAAAATCCTCTCTACTGGTGGTCTGTCTGGGCCTTCTGAACCTGTTCACCATGTGTGTGGTCTCCCATATAACCACTGCTCCCAACACCTCCTAAAAGCTTGGTCAGCAGGCAGTCATCAAAACGACCGTTCTGCTGCTCTTAGTCCCCTCTCAAAGCTTGTTTTCTGGAAAAATGTCTTATATATATATAAGATAGAGGCATGTCTAGTAGTCAATGATTTCTAACTATTGTAGCAGTAAGGGAAATTAATCCTCAAATATCCAATGGCTCAGTGTAGGATATTTCAAAAGTCAACACCTTAGCTAAGCGCATAAAATATCCTTTAGCCAAAACAATAATAGCATATTTATTGAATTAACAGAAACATAAATTTCCGCAATTAAAACCTAAACATATAAAAAGCAGATAGTATATAAAATAATTGTAGCAACCATTAATCAAACTGACCCTTATAGAGAACAACGCATTTCGTGTGTATAACACTTCCACTGGTTCATCATGACGAGCAATAGTATTTTTCTTAACCTTTGGAAATATATCACCTTGGATAACGCATCAGGGAGCGCTTGTACCTGTTTTGTCTCAATAATTTCTAACTATGAGGCTATGAGGTACAGTACTCAAAAGTAGCTTCTGAGAGCCTCTTTACAGGGCATTGGGGGGAAGCACTAGTATACTCTCTTGTGGCAAGAACCACTGGCTAATCAAAACTCAGCTGTAATTTACATATCAGTCTGATACACACATATGTGTGTATGAGGAAAGAAAAATTCTCAGTGGTCAGTAAAAGATCTTGAAACATTCAAAAGTGATAAAATTACATTTGCTGAAAATCAACTAATGAAAATAAGACATTGCGCTTGAATTGTGGTTCAACCAAAAACGTAAAAAAAAATTCTGCTAAAACTGGCCTGGAAAAAATGATGGTGCCACTAGAAAAGATTGAAGATCTTTTAACAATAGGGATATGTTGAACTAAGGCCGGGTTCACATATTGCTAGTACACGCCACAATACACATTGGTTATGTTGTCGAAATTGCACACTTGCAAGAGTGTAATTTCAAAGCAAATATGCCTTGCAATCGACTGAGGAAAAAAGCTGCCTTCTAAAGTTTACTGTGTTACAGCGCAAATATACACCTGAAATGATTGACACGTGAATTGTGTTCAGACGTGCGCTAAATTTAGAGTATAAAATATGTGGCATATGATTGTCGGCATATATTTTACATTAAAATTTATAGCAGGTTTATTGAACATTGTTTTGGGTGTATTTCAGCCTAAATTACACCCAAAATACGCACAAAAGTATATCTCAAAAGGCACCATGCGGACACCCCCTAAGGTGTGTCCTGTAATTAGCATCATATGTGCCTTTAAACTTGTAATCAATCAGTCTGCTTATCTTAAGGGTGAAAAGTAGTCACTGTCATGGTGCCAGCAGACCTGGAGTTAATTTTTAACTACATATACATCCTTGGGACAGAAAGGCAGAGAGAAAGAGGCAAGAGGCAGAGTATAAAATGCGTGTACAGTAGCCCCCCTGGATGAAATTCCACTGGTGAGCCCCTAAATAAATTCCACAGGTGGGCCATGAGAAAGAATTTCTACTAGTGGACCCTAAGCACCTCAGCCCCACACTGGTCACTGTGCTGTTATCATGTTGTATATCACACTGAACACGGACCAAGGGAAAGACTTGTCTCAAAGGATTACAAAGAAAATTATAGACAAACATGTTAAAGGTAAAGGCTTTAAGATAATCTCCAAACAGCTTGATGTTCATGTTCCTACAGTTGCATATGTTATGCAGAAGTCTAAGGTCTATGGGACTGTAGCCAACCTCTCTGGGCATGACCATAAGATATAAGTTGATGAATAATTGAAGAGATGGATAATATGAAAGGTAACCAAAAATCACATAACAGCTTCCAAAAAGACCTACAAAGTCACGGTACATCTGTGTCAGGTCGCACTATCTGTTGCTGTTTTTGCCAAAGCTGACTAAATGGAAGACAACAGAGGAGAAAACCACTACTAAAAGTAAATCCTAGAAAAGTTGTGGGATAGGAGGTGGATTCACAGGACCTCCGCAAGTGTTGGTATAAGCCATGCCAGGGAGCGGAGTGTAAGTAGGTCCCGGCTTTCACCAAAGCCCACTGCACGGCAGGAGGGAGTTGCTGCGGTGGGAGACTACCAGGTCACTACCCCTGATGTGACTTGCTTGCAGAGGCGGCCGGGATACAGCATGGTACAGAATCAGCAGGCAGGTATGTGGTTGGGAACAGACAGCGAGGTCAAGGCAGACGGTAGGCAACGTGGTCAGGAAACAGGTAAGAAGGGTTTTGTAAAAGCAACTCTCTCTAACAAACTGAGTCCTCACAAACACCAACAAAGTCGCAGGGCAGACAGGGGAAAGTAACCTAATAAAGGGGAAGGTGGAACATGATTAGAAGTTAAGGGCACACTGGCCCTTAAAATCTTAAAGAGGCAGCTCGCGAGCGCCCTAAGCACTAGGGACATTCAAAAGGGCATACACCTATAGTCTGGTCAGAGCGCTTGGTGGTATAGAGGTAGAGACTTACAACTGCAGTCTATATGGGTGTGGGGATAAATTAATAGTAATAGCTGCTTTGTCACTAAAGTGTTGTTTGTGGTGCCACAAGAACTTGTCAGAGTCCAACAATCTGGAGGTTGGCATCAGCAATTGAGAAATTTTGGGAGAAACCTGTAACCCGCTGACAATTAACTTGGCTGTTGTTCAAGTTTACACTCTGGATAGAGAAAAGGGCTGGCGATTGGCATCTCACTCTGCATGGCCATTTTAAAACGGCTGCGCAGAGTTAGCAGCTGCACACTAACTGTGTAGCTTCTTTGCCAGGGAGAAGCCAGGGACAGTTCATTACCATCCCTGCCTTCTCAATTGTATATACATGGCTCAATAAGCGCTGTATATACACATCAGTGTTGCAAGGGGCATGATGAAAGCCTGGCATCACCCTGCCTGCAACGCTGATGTATATATAAAGTGCTCACAGGCTTGGATTGACCCCTAAGCATGGCAGACCTGGAGTTTTTTTTTATCTGCCTATATATCCTTGGGAGAGGCAGAAAGACAGCGAGAAAGAGACAAAAAGAAAGAAGTAGAGTGTAAGAATCATGTACAGTAGCCATAGGGTTTGACCCAGAATCAACTGAATTTGGGGCCCCCAGATTTAAATTCCACTGGTTGTCCCTAGACACCCAAGTCCAACATTCAGTGGTTATTGAGCCCTGTATATACAATTGAGAAATAAACTGCCCCCCTACCTACAGGGGACTATATTTACCTAAAGGTAGGGAATATTTACCTACAGGAGCTATATCTACCTACAGGGGGCTGTATCTACCTACCTATAGGGCACTATATCTACCTAAATTGGGCACATACCTACCTACAGGTGACCTATTAACTACTCACAGGGAGCTTATATATCTACTAGGGGCTTATAAAAATACCTACTGGTGGTCTAAATACCTACCTACAGGGGTTATATACTTACGGGGGGGCTATACCTACAGGGGGCCTATATATTGGGGGGGCTATATAACTTCATAATAGGGGACTAGGTACTTTCCTATTTGGGGACCTATAAATCTACCTAATGGTGACTATACACCTACCTAATTGAGAAATTCCTACCTAAAATGGGGTTTACCTATGTACCTTCATACTAAATTGGAGGATGTAACTATCTCCAATATTAGGACACAAAACAAGACTAAAACTTGGTGCACAAATGGGAGCACCATAGCCATTTGGGGGCTCATTTACTGTTGGAGGCACAAGGGGCCATTTAGGGCGCTATAGATGGGGAGTTTGCACAGAGCTAGGAATTGGTAGGGAAGTGCTGGAAAAATGAGGAGTCTAAGATGTTTAGTAAATTCTACAGTGACGAGTTGTAGCCGGTAGAAGTAATTATGGCCAGGGACGTAGCTACAGAGGGTGCAGCGGTTGCAGTTGATACCGGACCCTGCAGCCTGATGGGGCCAAAAAGCCCTTTTGCCACATAAGGAGACACCAGTCTTGTAAATGGCACATGGTAACGGGGGGGCCCCATTTCACTTTTTGCACTAGGGCTCAAGAGCTTGAAGTTACGCCTCTGATCATGGCAGTCTGGGCTAGATGGTGAAAAAAAAAGGAAAAATAACAACTTATCAGAGAAGAGAACAACTCATCAGAGAAGACATCTCCTGTGAGTCCCTGGATGTAACTTTACTGTAATCACTTACATGTGTGCAGAGCACCTGAGTACAAATGTTATCTACCATTGTATGGTCACTGTATGGCGGTGATATTAGTTGTAGTATAACGGTTTATATTCAGTAATGGTATGTTGTATTATTCAGTTACTGTGTGGTGGTTATATGTGTGGTGGTATTTGGTTTTAGTGGGATTAATGGCAATATTAGCCTTGAGATTCTAGTTTTGTGTAGCAGTATTATTTTAAATTGTATGATTATTATTTAGGAGTTTATACATAGAACATTGTGTTATAGTTGTTTGTATATTCAGGCACCGGTTGATGGTGATTCAATATGTCACAGTGTGCCACATGTTATCGGGGGAGAGAAATTTCTTCACCCCACCGAGTGCAATCTAGCCTAAAAACGCCACTGTAGAGACAGATGCATGTTGCCCCAAAATGAATTGGGGTTTAACCCCTTCCTGACAGCAGGTCACAATAATATGGATCTAAGTTTTTTCCTCCTTGTCTTCCAAGAACCAAAATTTTCTTATTTTACATCTACATAGACAGATGAGGGCTTTTATTTTATGGGAAAAGATATACTTTCTAATGGTATCATTGACCATACTATAAATTTGCACTATTTTCTGCGACCAATAAATTTCCTGTCCTTAAAACTTCGGACATGAGTGATGGTGCATTTTTTGTGAGCTGAAGTGAACTTTTTATTGTTACCATTTTGGGATAGATGGGACCTTTTGATCCCTTTTTTTGTTCCAATTTTTAGGGGACATGAAATTACCAAAAACCGAAATGTTGGCGTTTGGAATTCTTTTATTCTATGGTGTTCAGTGTTTGGAATAAATAATGTTATACTTTAATAGATTGGACTTTTACAGCTGCGTTGATACCAATTATGTGTAACTTTTTAAAAAAAATTTATTTGTAAAATGGCAAAAGGGGGATGATTTGAACGTTACATTTAGAGATGGGCGAATTGATTCTAACGAAGTGGACTTTGTTTAGAATTTCAGGAAAACTTCAATTCTGAACGAAGTCGAAGTTTGGGTTTTTCCGCGGGAACGAAGCGTGTTTTAATTGAAAAAAATGGCTCGAGCACTTTGGCGTTTACATGGGGCAAAGAACTCTGGAGGAAGAAAGGAGTAACCTAAATGACATGTGCAGAAATGAAGCCAATCAGAGACCGGGGGGAAATTTGTGAGTCACAGCACTATATAATCCGGACGCAACGCGGGACAGTTCACACTCCTCTCTCTTTGCCGTGTTGTAGCTGCTTCAGCTGCAGTAGCTGAGATCTCACACAAAAGCAATTACTTGTATACCGCGATTGTTTGTTTGGGGGGGGGTGTCACAGCTTTTCTCAGAGACTGCTCCTCTTCCATTCTAATTTTGATTTTGTGGGGAATTGGAATTGAAGTCCAGTGTGCGTCCAATTCTGCTGCATATACATTTTAATGCTATCTGTTCAGTTCTGGAAATAAGAATACCCAAAGGGGTTGTCTAAGCCTGTTTTAGCTTTTGTATTCTGTAAAAGAAACAGCGTTTGTACAAGCCACATACCAGTTAATTTTTTGCTGCTCATTTCTTTTGTGCAATTTATATCCAAGGGTTACTTAAGCATGTTTGTGCTATTGCAGTCAGTAAAAGAAATGGTGTTTTTCAACGCCAAAGACAAAATTTTTCCTGTTGATTTCTGTAGCATAATTTATATCCAAAGGTTAATTAATCATGTTTCTGCTTTTGTAGTCAGTAAAAGAAACGATGTTTTTCATCACCAAAGAAGAAATTTTTCCTGTTGATTCCTGTAGCATAATTTATATCCGAAGGTTAATTAAGAATGTTTCTGCTATTGTAGTCAGTAAAAGAAACGGTGTTTTTCAACGCCAAAGACTCAATTTTTCCTGTTGATTCATGTAGCATAATTTATATCCGAAGGTTAAGTAAGCGTGTTTCTGCTATTTTAGTCAGTAAAAGACATGATGTTTTTCAACGCCAAAGACAATATTTTTCCTGTAGCATAATTTATATCCGAAGGTTAATTAAGCTTGTTTCTGCTTTTGTAGTCAGTAAAATACACGGCGTTTTAACATGCCACATACGAGTTAATTTTTTGCTGCTCATTTAGTTTGCGAAATTAATATCCAAGGGTTAATTAAGCGTGTTTGTGCTATTGTAGTCAGTAAAATAAACGGTGTTTTTCAATGCCAAAGACGAGGACATTTTTCCTGGTGATTCCTGTAGCATAATTTATATCCGAAGGTTAATTAAGCGTGTTTCTGCTTTTGTAGTCAGTAAAATACACGGCGTATTAACACGACACATACCAGTTAATCTAATCCTGGTGAAATCTTTAGCACAATTTATATCCAAGGGTTACCCAATCCTGTAAGTGTGTTCATATGGAGTCAAATACAGGGTGTGTTTTTATCAATACAGATACTTCATTAAACAGAGTGTGTACATTTGAACAAACATATGCAGACAGAGGTGAAGGCTCTTCACATCAGTGGCAGTGGCACAAACATTCCTTGGAGCAGCACAGTTTGCAGCACAGTAAGGGGACATCGCAGCGGGGGTCACTCCGTGAGGCCAGAAACTCCCGGGTGTCATCTAACGGCCGTGTGTTGACCAGCAACCCAAGGGTTCTTGATTGGTTGACTAGGTCATCCACTTCCTCCCAGGTGACATCTGACAACCCCAGCCAAGAGTCGGCGGGAACGTCAGATACCGCCCTTAGTTGGTATGGCCCGGGAACAGCTCAGCGGCTCTCATCTGTCCTCAACCCGTCTCTGTCCCATCCGGTTCCCTCAGCCACAGAACTAGTATGTGGTCTGGGCTCAGCGCCACTAAAAACGCGAGGATAACAATTGAGGAGGACAGTCAGCACTACTGGCAGCGAAAAAGGGGCCAATATCCCCTGCTTCTTGAAGTAGGGCAAAGTATGGATTGGAGAATAAACATGGGAGGTCATGTTGTGAGGGGTCACCTCTGCATACCAAGACCGTTGAGGAGGATAGCAGTGACGATCCAAAAATAATCGATAAATGATGTAGCCGACCGCACTTGGGACCCGGGTGAAGCAAGGGCTTCATCATCGTCAGAAGAAGAGGGCATCAGCTTGCGCGTCAGGCAGTGGTGCAGCCAGCAAGTGGGTAGTGTGGCTGTGAGTCAGCAGAGCAGCAGCAGTGCGAGGTCGAGGGCCAAACGCAGGTCCAAGAAAGTAGCAGCACAGGGGCTCAGCGGGGCGGGGTGGGTAGTAGTCACTCATGCAGAGCATTTGGGGTAAAATCAGCTACTGGGCAGTGTGTCAGTTCTGTGCTAAGACACCGGAGGAGCCGAATATGGGTATATGTAGAATCTGTGGGCAGAAAGTGAAGCGTGGCCAGGGAGCTAACGTTGGCACCACAGCATGCAGCGTTACCATCCGGTGACCTGGGAGAAATGTGGCTCAGATGTGGTGGCCATCCTGCCGCCACAGCAGCAGCAGCATTGCCCAGTGGCACGCATGCCATTACAACCAGTCAAGGCTCCACCACCTCTGCAAGGGAGCTGTTTCTCTTTGCCGTCATCTCCTGTCCAAAATGCACCTGCCCCCTCGTTACTCATGGCGCCAGCTTTCGTTCAACAAGCGTTTGCAAAGAGACAACATTTATGCGTCAAACCATCCTAAGGTGCAGAAGCTGACCGTGCTCCTTCCAAGTTTTTTGGTACTGCATACCTCCCTTTCCAAATGGTGGACCCCTGCAACCGTTCAGAGAACAAAAGGCTTTGCCGAGCCGAGGTGGAGAGTTCCAAGCCGTAATTTCTTTTCCAAAAAGGCAGTACCAGCCCTTGGGCCAGTCCTTGAGCTTATCAGTTTGTTCCAAGGTGCACGGCAACGCGGACGTGTGGAGCTGTAACTACGGTCAGGGCCAGGACATATCCTTTACGGCCCACTGGGTGATTGTGCTTCCTGCCCAGCCACACCAACAACTTGGACAGGAGACGCCGCTTTCTCCTCCATGTTGTCAAACTGCTGCTCCTGCGCCAATGTCCGCCTCCTCCTCCACCACCACCACCATCTCAAACTCCACAAGCACTGCTCCATCATACCACATGTGTAGGGCACAGCGGTGTCACGCAGTTCTACACCTGGCTTGCCTCGGCGAGCGAAGTCACACAGCAAGAAATAGATGTGTGGCTTTCTCCGCGCCAACTGCAAATCGGAACCATGGTGACGCACAATGGGAGGAACATGGTGTCTGCGCTGCACCGAGGAGGGATGGTCCATGCGCCCTGCATGGCGCACATGTTCAATCTGGTTGTGAAAAGGTTCCCGAAGTCTTCCACCGGTCTTCAGAAGATTCTGAAAATGACCAGAAAACTGTGCATGCACTTCATCCATTCCTACAAAGTCAGGCACACCCTCCTCAGGTTGCAGCGGTAGAACGCCTCCCCCAACACACGCTGATAGCGATGTTTCCACCCGTGGAATTCCAGCCTGCACATGTTGGACTGACTGTATGAACAGAGAAAGGCCCTTAACGATTTTTGATGACCAGGCGGACAGGGGTACTCCCCTGTCTAACTTTTATGTCACCAGTGGGAGCTCATGCATGCCACCTGCCGTTTGCTGAGGGCCCTTTGAGGAGGCCACATTTTTTGTCAGTCGCCAGGACTACAGAATAACGTCATTCCACTGCTTCATGTCCTGGAACAGATGCTGAAAAATCTGTCTGGGCAGGGGACTGGAAAACGTGCGACTACATCTCGCGGGCCCCATGAGTCCGTTGGGGACTGAAATGGAGGAGGAGGAAGACATTGGAGCACAAGCATGTCTGGGAAATGAGTGGTTTTTTCTACCCAGGTGACAGGAGAAGAGGAGCAGGAGCAGCTGGAGGAGGTAAAATGGAGATGAAAGATGAGCAGATGACCTGCAAGCACCGTGGGAGTATACAGTGGAGATGGAGGCAGGCATCCCTCAGATCACTTGTGCAGATGGCCCGCAGCATGCTAATTTTTTCCCGGCTAGTGACAGCCGAATAGTCACCATCCGGTAGAAAGGGATGCTTCTGGCTCTCCACCCTATTGAACCCTCTCTACAGGTCCAAAATGGGAGCCTTATACCCAGATGCTGAGAGGGAGGACAAACTCAAATACTACAGAGAAATCCGTGTAGTCAGTTGGCCGCTGCATATGTGCGGCATCGTCCTCCTCTGACATGTCTTACCGGGGGGTTTCCTCAGCGCCACGTACCACTGCTTCGCGCTGTGGAAGGTGGGGGTAGTAGCAGTACCAGCTCCATCATCAGCAAGCTAAGTCTGAAGTCGCTGATGAGCACTTCCTTCAAACCGCCTAGTGAGGAGGGCACTCGCCACAGCACCCCAGGGCCTGCAGCAGACCCTGAACCAACAGTGGTGGCCTACTTGGACAGCACTCTGCCACCCCAGTTAGAAGATCCGCTGTACAACTGGCCCGCCAAAATGCTGTGTGGCCGCAACTTGCCAATTGCAGTGGAAAGCGGTCCTGCCCTGCCAGTAGTGTCAAACAGAGCGGGTTTTCATGCGGCAAAAGGGCCTTAGTGACTCCAAGAGAACCCGTTGTCCACCGGAAAGTGGAACGACTGACCTTTGTCAAGATAAAAAAAAAAAACAAAGTGTGGATCGCCAGATTTCAAAAAAAAAATTAGGCTCAGACACAATCAGCATGACCGCCTCATCAAACGTGAGAAAAAGATCGATTCAAACTACCTCCTCACCACTATCGATGCGCCACCCCATGATCCACACATCGCGCCAGTTCTCCATCTGCACCACCATCTTTACCAGGACTGGTATTGCCACCCACCTTCACACACTGTCATTGTGGCCAGTCCTATGACCTCATGCGCTGTTGCTGGTGCCGTGACAACCACACTGTGTCATTGTGCCCCTCTGTGGTACTCCTATTTTGCCACCTCCAGAATGTCATTTTGGCCACTCTCTACCTCATGCTGCTGCCCGTTGGTGCCGTTTACCCCCACCGCTGTCATTGTGCCACTCTTCTCTGACCTCATGCTCTTGCTGCTGCCGTGACCTCCACACTCTGTCATTGTGCCAATCTGTGGCCTACTCCTGGTTTTTTGCCACCTCCAAATGTCATTGTGCCACTCTCTGACCTCATCTGCTGCTGCTGTTATCTGTCCCCCTTCCACACTGTGTCATTGTGCCACTCTATGAACTCATGCTGCTGCGGCTGTTGATGCCGTCTCCTCCACACTGTGTCATTGTGCCACTCGCTGACCTCATGCTGCTGCTGTGGCTGCTGCCGTGATCTCCACACTCTGTCATCGTGCCACTCTGTGGACTCCTGATGTTGCTGCCACCTCCATACTGTGTGATTGTGCCACTGTCTGACCTCATGCTGCTGCTGTGGCTGCTGCCGTGACTTCCACACTCTTTCATTGTGCCACTGTCCCCCAAGCACCGTGGAAGTATACAGTGGAGATGAAGGCAGGGAGTCCCTCAGAATCACTTGCGCACATGGCCCGCAGCATGCTGATTTGCCTGGATAGTGACACCTAAAAGTCCCATCCGGCAGAGGGATGACTTTTGCTCTCCACCCTCTTGGGACCCTTTCTACCGGTCCAAAATGGGAGCCTTTTTTCCAGCTGCTGAGAGGGAGGACAAACTCAAATACAATAAGAAATCCTCCGTATCAGTTTGCTAACGTTCCAAAACCATTTTGGCCAAGGCAATTCTACCTCCATCAGCTTCTTCATTAATACCTAAAAAAGTTTCCCAAAGCAGTTTATTATGAAGTATAAACGTGGTAGTTTGAATCCACTTCTGCGTGACCCAATTTGTTGAAATGCAGCGTATGGAATTGAAGGAGACCCTAAATACAGGGAATGTTTTAGGTGATTTTCCATACGGTGCCATTAGGGATGGAATTTATACAAAACTGAAATACGAACTACAAGCAAATGCTGCAAAACTGCTTGGGATGACTTTTTTCATATGAAGAATGATAATCGTATGTTCAAATTACAGACAGGAAAAACAGCATCCTCAGTGAGCCTAGTCTGTCATATCCGTGTACCGACCTCTGCCTCCATCCCTTTACCACGATCCTTGCCGGCTGTCCTACCTAAAGCTTGTCCCCGACTCCGAGTTTGCCTTACGATTTTGTACCTCGCTACACCTCGGCTGCCACCGCAAGCAAGTCACATCAGGGGTAACGACCTGGTAGACTCCCGCCGTGTAACTATCGTGTGAATGTCGTGTGTGGGATGCGAATGGCATGTGCGGGATGTAACTAGCCTGTATGTGGCATGTGCAGGATGTGACTGGCGTGTGACTGCAGTGTGTGGGATGTGACTGGTGTGTGTGGGATGTGACTGGTGTGTGCGAGATGTGACTGGCGTGTGACTGGCATGTGTGGGATGTGACTGGGATGTGAGTGGTGTGTGTGGGGTGTGACTGGCGTGTGTGTGATGTGAATGGCATGTGACTGGCATGTGAGGGATGTGACTGGCGTGTGCGGGATGTGACAGGCTTGTGTCTGGTGTGTGCGGGACGTGTCTAGTGTGTGATCGGTGTGTGCAGGATGTGACTGGCGTGTGACTGCAATGTGCGGGATGTGACTGGTGTATGAGTGGCGTGTGCGGGATGTGACTGGCGTGTGACTGGTGTGTGCGGGATGTGACTGGCGTGTGACTGGTGTGTGCGGGATATGTCTAGTGTCTGACCGGTGTGACTGGCGTGTGAGTGGCGTGTGCTGGGATGTGTCTGGTGTGCACTATATTTTCTGTCTTGACGGAACAGGTGATAATTTATTTTTTTTACGGACGGAGGAGGGGGTGGGGTGGGGAGGGCATTGAAAAATTTTCTATGGGGCCCTGCCATTTCTAGTTACACACCTGTCACCACCATCATCAACATAGAGGAGCCTACAAATACAGTTGTAAAAGATTAGGTCGTATGGTTCTTAATGTTTTCATACAAACAGGTTGTAATAAATGGCGCAGGAAATTGTGATGACTTTCTCATCTTTTCAGTTTTCCAGCAGTACTAGAATATAAAGGTACTAAATATGTATGAATTTACATTATATTTATTAATAGTTGATACTTAGACTGTCACTAATGTGTGATAAATTTTTTAGCCTTGCACCTTTTCTGTTTGTCGCTCTGAACAGAGATTAATTGCTGCTATTAGGACTCTTTAGTGACAGACTGTCATGAACTAAGAACTTTTCTTACTTTAGCAATAATGCACAAGAGATACTTCTCTCAGCTGCCCAAGTGGAGAGACTAACTATTGTAATTTGGATTGTAATTTAGATTCCTGTTGATTTGGATGCAAATGTTTTAGCCTGTTTCCAACACAATGACTTTTTTTGATTACATTATGATAATATTAATCTTTATTTATATAATGCCAACATATTCCACAGAATAAAAAGCTACTAACAGACTAGACACAAGAGCTTACAATCTGTTTTAGAGTTTACAGTCTATGTATATGCTTTTTAATTGTTTTCATCCCTGTGTTAATTTGTTTTAATTTTCTTTCAGCATAGTCATATGAGATCTTGTTTTTTGACAGACAAGCTATAGTTTTTAGTGATATCGGTTAATGTATCATATATTATACTGGGGTTAAAGTTATTTTCTTATGCTTTTAAACTTATGCTTCAATCGCACTTTTGGTCCAATGTCACTTCTGGTTAATGTAACACAAAACTCTATTTTACATTACCCAGAAGTGATGTAGTGTAGCTGATCCTTAGGTTTATGTGTAAAAATTCTTACTCTAAACACTGGTTTGGTTTAGGGTTAGCAGAAATAGTTTAGGTTCCGAACATCCAGAACCTAAATTTTTTCACATTTTGGGTCAAACCAGTGTTGAATCAAACTGGGATCTATTCCAGCAACACTAATTATGGTAAGCAAAATTTGAGCAGCCCCTAATGCAACATGGGAATCTTTCACGAAATTGGGACACTGGGTAATGAAAGATAAAATACATTTAAATACTGCAAAAGATTGTAATCCAGTTTTAATTTGGGTGACTAGGATGAAGAGGTAAAATATTTTTTGTTATATTATAAAGACTAAAAAAGAGTTGAGAATCAAATTACTTAAAGTTAGTGAAGACTATAGAGTATCTTCATTTTAAAGAAGATCACTCTAGAAGTAACATTATGAGGCTTAATGAGGCAAGAAATGAACTTGACAGGTATGTGAATAACATGGAGAATTTTTATCGTTCACTTAAAGTGAAGAAATTAAATAAATTTGGGCGTAAGGCAGGGAAACTTTTGGCTAATTTAATAAGACCAAGGTTTAGTTTGAATCATATATTCTCAATTAAAGATCAAATTGGGAATGTTAAATCAGAAATTGAGGAGGTTTTACAATTCACAGGGTATTATGATGGTCTTTATTGCAATACGGGGATAGATGTAGAGAAAGAAAAAACACTTTAAGGCAAAATTAATTTAAAATATTACGCCAGAGCAGGTACTAATGTTGAATTTCACATAAGGAGATAGGAGATGTTACTAGTAATTTGCAACTGGATAAGGCACTGGGCCCTAATGAATTTACATCAGGAGTGGGTAAACACATATACAAAATATATGAGACAATATACAGGTGGACAAAATTGTTGGTATCCTGCTTTTAAAGGAAGAAAAACCCACAATGGTCACTTGATAACTGATAACTTGAAGCTGTCAAAAATAA
Organism: Phyllomedusa bahiana; assembly: GCA_025379985.1. Taxonomy (NCBI): domain Eukaryota; kingdom Metazoa; phylum Chordata; class Amphibia; order Anura; family Hylidae; genus Phyllomedusa; species Phyllomedusa bahiana. The sequence continues at coordinate 47,259 of JAODAL010011818.1, read as the reverse complement.
TAAGAAATTTAACATTTACTAAACATCAACCAATGAAAATCAGACATTTCTTTTGAGTTGTGATTCAACCAAAACATTTTCCAAAACAAACTAATGAAATTGGCCTAGACAGAAACGATGATACCTTTAATTTAATATTTAGTTGCACAACCTCTTAAGGCAGTCACTATAAACAAATGATTTCTATAACTCTCAATGAGACTTCTGCACCGGTACACAGGTATTTTGGCCCTCTCCTCGTAAGCAAACCACTCCAGGTGTCTTAGGTTTGAAGGTGCCTTCTCTGGACCACATGTTTCAGCCTCTTCCCCAGATGTTTAATAGGATTTAAATCAGGGCTGATGTGACTTACCAAAAAGCTACAGTTTTGTCTTTTAGAAAACCACATTGTGGTAATACTCTGTTGCAAGCTTCTAGTAACCATCCATTTCAAACTATTGCGGCAATACCAGCAGGGGAATATATTAGGACGAGACGAGCCTGCTCAAAGGATAGTGATTTTCTCAAAGAAAAACAATAATTGATAATAAATTGAAAAAACGGGGTTATTCAAATTATCTATTAGAAAAAGCTTTTAATAAAGTGAAGGAGAAAACACAACATTCATTATCAGTCCCTGATAAGAAAAAGAAATCTAAGTTACAGGATCAACTGATAGTTACCACTCAGTATAGCAAGAAGTAAAAAAAATATTTTTTTAAAAATCTTCCTATTTTAAGGCAGGACCCTACACTAAAAGATATTATAGAGAAAGGGGTTAAATACTGTATATACTCAAGTATAAGCCTAGCTTTTCAGCACAAAAATGTGTTAAAAAATCCCCCCTCGGCTTATACTCGAGTCACTGTCAGCGCTCGGGCGCTGCGATGGCCCAGGCGCCGGCAGGGACACTTCTTGCTATACTCCTCAGTTATATACTCCTCAGGGAGCGCATATAACTGAAGGCCGATTACAGCCGACAGCGTCTGGGCACAGCCAGCGATCTCTTCCCCTGTATGGTACTCCTCTGGGTGAAGAGATAGCACTGGGGAGCAGAGAGCAAGCGCACAGGCACAGGCAGTGTATGTCATCATGTGGCCTGATGACCTCACACTGTCTGTGCCCCAAGACGGAGGAGAGCACCCAGGAGGCCGGACAGCGAGGGAGTGAGGTAAGTGTTTGTATTAGTTTTTTTTTAAACCCTGCCTATAGTGACATATACCTGCCTGTAACCTGCATATTACCTGCCTATAGTGACATATACCTGCCTATACCCTGATAATAGAGACATATGCCTACCTATACCCTGCCTATAGAGACATATACCTGCCTGTACCCTGCCTATACCTGCCTATAGAGACATATACCTGCCTATACCCTGCTTATACCTGCCTATAGAGACACCTGCCTGTACCCTGCCTATAGAGACACCTGCCTATACCCTGCCTATAGAGATGCCTGCCTATACCTGCCAAAAGGACATATACCTGCCTATACCCTGCCTATAAGGACATATCCTTGCCTATACCCTGCCTATAACCTGCCTATGGGTAACATATGCCTGCCTATAACGGACATATACCTGCCTATAACCTGCCTATGGAGGACATATACCTGCCTATGGAGGACATATATCTGCCTATGGAGGACATATACCTGCCTATGGGGGAAATTAAACTGCCTATACCTGCCTATGGGTTACATTAAACTGCCTATAGGGGACATTAAACTGCCTATATCTGCCTTTGTAATTTTATTGGTATCCATTTTTATTTTTTAAATTTACCAGTAGCCGCTGCATATTCCACCCTAGGCTTATACTCGAGTCAACAAGTTTTCCTGTTTTTTGTGCCTAAAGTAAGTGCCTCGGCTTATGCTTGGGTCGGCTTATACTCGAGTATATACGGTATGTTTCTAGGAGAGCTAGGACTCTATAAAACATCTCAGAGTGTCATTTCTAGCAAAAGTGACAATAAAACTTGGTTACATTATACAGGATTTTTTTCCTGTGGTAAAAACCGTTGTAATTTATGTACATTTGTGAAGAAAAGACACACATCTACAAATAGTGAAGGTACCAAACTTTATAATATCAATGGATTGTGAAACTGTGTAATTTATTACATTTGGTGTGATATTTACAATAAGCTGTATATAGGCAGTACTATCTGCAAGGTAAAACAAACGGCGGCATAACATTTATCAGGAATCAAGAATAAACAAATGTATAATTCAGGTGTTTCCCGTCACTTTATAGAACAGCATGCAGGTTTAGTAACATCTTTTAAATGTGGAGTTATTGAAAGAGTGGAAAGACCGATTTGGGGAAGAGGATGGGAAAGAAAGGTTAGATTGAGAGAGACCTTTTGGATCCTAGAATGCAACACGAGGTTCCCGAAGGGTATGAACCGCCGCAACAATTTATTGTATATTTATTAGGTTTAGTAAATTTCCAGAGCATTTAAACTATTATATAAATTGTTTGTAATTATATTTTACATATTTATTGCTCTTGTATAGTATACTTAAATCGTGTTGGCACTCTAGGAGTTACATATTGTGACACTCCTCCCCTGACTTAGCTTTGATTGATTGGTTTTAATTTTTGTATATATTTGTCTTTTTCCTATGTCTTTGCACACTGTGAACAAGGACCTTATGCGGGTCAGATACGCGTTAGCGTTTTTACCCAACTGTATGTCACCTAACTGTGAGCCTGTTATTTAAATAAAGATTGAAGATTGCTTTATCCGCTGGACTTCCTGTTTGCGCTCAGAAAAAGTTTGTGTGCGTTTGGAGCGAGGACCGGCAGCTCTCCGTGCGGATATCAGCGTCCTCCTTGATATTACCATGTGTACGTTGTGATTTAAGAAGAGTGGTGAGCCGTATACATTTTGCATTGTTTTTTTGTTTGTTACAGTTTTGTGTTATCTGTCCCAAGTACATTCTTCCAGAAGCTTTCTGGCTTGTCAATATGCAACTTGTCACTGTACCATTGTTCAGTCTCAGTCACATTTTATTAGCCTTCAGCTTTAGAGTTGAATTTGAAATATTTTTAATTAATGTTGTACATGCATATTTAAAAGGCTATCGTTTAAAATTGGAATAATGCTCTTAAAGAATACTTACACATTTAAAGATGGCTAAAGCGCCCAAACCTTGATACACAGATCTTGCAACAAGGGGGCACGAGGTTCCATGTGGGAGTTGCTTTCACAAATCTGGAGTCTCTTCCTTCTCCTTTTGTCGTTAAAAGTGGACCTTCAAAGGAGCATGTGTGTAAAATGGTTAGTGTGGGGAAGACAAATGACTTCCACAAATTCTTGACAGGTCACTTGCATTGATCCACTGTATTGGGAGGCAGACCACTACAACTGAAGCTCACTGCTGTAGCCTTCTTCTGCCAATACACGTGTTCAGACAGTATTTTCTACCTTTCTACCTTTCCTGCCACTGAGGACTTAGATCTTGGATTGCTGTTAGTCTGTTAGCAGGCCAGCTTTCAAGAATCATTTTGCTCAGTTGAGAACTAGACTGGGATGTTCTCTGTCATTTGGTTATTTCACCTTGGAATCCTGTAAAGATAACTGGTAAATTTAAGAAAATGAATAAGAATAGGAATGGTAGATGCTAAAACATTTTTATTTGTAGACGACTTTCAATTATTTTTAGATGATATAGAAACATAAAATGGTGAAGTATTTAAAGTGCTCTATAAATACGGGATGTAGTGAGGGTATAAAATCAATAACATTCACTCCGAAGTGCTTTACTGAGCCTTAAGTAAGGAGTTATATAGTTAATTTAGGATTAAATATGGTTGGAGATAAAACAAACTATAGGTGTATAATGGCATATGTCTATAAAGTATATCATAAGTATATAATGTTAGGAGATTCTATCAAGGTTTGGAGAATACTGTGGAGAGATTTAAATTGCCATGTACAACATCTAAATTTTTCTTTTCATTTGATCATACATCTCTATACCATAAAGTCAATCCTATTCAGTTTTAAATTAAAGGTGTAAAAGGTATGAAACTGGTCTAAAAAGATACAGGAGTTATACTTACACATTAGGAAGTTCTGGATAATAGTTATTTGTATTATATGCAAGTTGCAACCAGGGACATAACTAGAATAAATAGGGCCCTACAGGAATATGAGAAGGGCCCTTACTACTTAGAAACAGGAAACTGAAACAGCAGCATGTAACAATAATTAACGCTATGGATAGCGCTGCCTTATCACAAAACCAACATACTTGGAAAGCTATTAGAAATCTACCCTACAGTGTAAGCAAATTCATGCCAGACAGACGTCATCTAGAATATTCAACAGGGGGAAAATAAAACTTATTTCCGAGTTTGAGAAGAAAAGAGGTTAAAATGTGCTCACCACCTTTTCGATCCTCTAATGAAGACTTTTTATACTTTCCAAGATCTCAGATTAAGGTTTCACACGGTGCGTTTTTGGTGCAGTTTTTGTTTTTTCAGAAATGCACAACATTAAAAAAACACACCAAAAATGCACTATGTGAAAGCACCCTTAATCCGTCAGCTACCATGGTAACCTATCAACCCCTTACCCTATTTTAGTCTTCTAGGATAAGCATCCTTCACTACTGAAGGTATTAAATGGCCGGAATCAGAGACTGTACTTTACAGTCCGCACTTGTTACTGATAGCAAGGGCGCCACTCCTATGCCAACCACTGGACATTTGAATATGTGCTTTTGTGAATAGAAGAAAATTCAGGTAACAGTATGTCCTATTTCAGGCAGATGTCAATTATGGATCTGTAAGAAAAAGTCATATATCTATGACAATGATAAAACATGGGTCAAACTGCTTATTGGTAATAGGAAACAGTATCAAGGGACTCATTCGATTCAGCATGAACACTTTCGGGGACAAGAATAGGGAGTGAGTCTTCATCCTGACTACTGCTTGAGCCTGTAAAAGCAGACAGGGGTGGTCGGTAACTAGGGAAACTTGTCTGCAAAAGTAGGAGATAAAACCTACCCTAACGCTGATAAGAAACAAAATCAGAACAGCAATGTATTTGGTAATAGTCTTTATTTACATTTGCCTACATGTTTAATGCTAATCAATGAAACAGGAATATCCCTTTAAGGCGAAAACTGCGCCTCACCGATCCGAATCCCCTGTCGGACGCAGTGATGCGGTGTTAGGCGCAACCTTCGCCACTTTCGGCTGTGCCTAACATGAAAGGGCGTGCAGTGGGCGCGGTGAGGGCGTTCTGGGGCGGGACGCGGCACTTTTGAATACTCTGAGGCATGCATAAATGCCGGTCGGCAAAGTGAGGCGCATTGCAGCTCCGACAGGCAGACTTAGTTGAATGTGGTCTACCTGAGTCGGGGGAGGCGAAGTGAAGTGAGAACGTAATGGAATGGGGCAAAATGTGCTCTAGGTCGACTTTTACAACAGTATACTAATAAAACAGAGTTGTCTCTAAAATTATTTCATTAATAAAGATAAATATCACAGTTGTCTAAAAACGATTAAATGTATTGAAAAAGTTGATCATTTAAAATTAGAGGAAAAAAATATAAGATCGCTAAAGAAATAAATATCAGCTCTCAGCTCCGTGAGGCATGGAGTATGAATAAAAAAAAAAAAACGTTTTTATTAGGTTTAAAACTTTATATGAAAAAGAGCTAAACATCAGGAATTGTGATATTGAAAATTGCCGGGAAATACAGTAATTCGAATTCTGTAAGCGCTTCTCATTGGTCGGCATAAACCAGCCAATCAGAATAGGAGCGACAGTGACCTATGGAGTAGTATTTACCAATCAAATGAAAAGGCGGGAAAGTTCAAAATACAGTAAAAAATGCAGAAAAGAGCTGATTGGTTGAACTAGCGGGGGCTTGGCTATCCCGGCCAATCAGAGTGCGAGCTACTTTGTTCCATTGTAGTCTATGGAGAGATGGGGCAATGAAATCTCAGCGCCGTGAGGCATGGAGTATTAGTAAATAAATCGTTTTTATTAAGTGTAAAACATTCTCTATAAAAGAGCTAAAACCTTCTAAAAACATACAGAAATCAAATCACTAACAACGCGTTTGTCGCCGTCACCGCCGCAACATCAGGTATTGGGATTTAGAAAATTGCCGGGAAATACAGTAATTCAAATTCTGTCAGCTCTTCTCATTGGTCGGCAGAAACCAGCCAATCAGAATAGGAGTGACAGTGACCCATTATAACCTATGGAGGAGTATTGACCAATCACATGAAAAGGAGGGACAGTTCATAATACAGTAAAAAAGGCAGAAAAGAGCTGATTGGTTGAGCTAGCGGGGGCTTGGCTATCCCGGCCAATCAGAGTGCGAGCGACTTTGTTCCATTGTAGTCTATGGAGAGATCGGGGCAATGAAATCTCAGCTTCATGCGGCATGGAGTATGATTTCAAAAATCGTTTTTATTAGGTGTAAAATATTATCCGGAAAAGAGCTAAAACCTTCTATAAACATACATCAGTGAAATCCCGAACATCGCGTTTGTCGCCGACACCGGTGCAACATCAGGAATTGGGATATTATAAATTGCCGGGAAATACAGTAATTCAAATTCTGTAAGCGCTTCTCATTGGTCGGCATAAACCAGCCAATCAGAATCATCTCTCCATAGACTACAATGGGACAAAGTAACTCACGCTCTGATTGGCTGGGATAGCCAAGCCCCCGCTAGTTTAACCAATCAGCTCTTTTCTGCCTTTTTTACTGTATTTTGAACTGTCCCGCCTTTTCATTTGATTGGTAAATACTACTCCATAGCTTATAATGGGTCACTGTCGCTCCTATTCTGATTGGCTGGTTTATGCCGACCAATGAGAAGCGATTACAGAATTTGAATTACTGTATTTCCTGGCAATTCCTAATATCCCAATTCCTGATGTTGCGCCGTTATTGATTTTTTGTTAGTTTTTTTATTTATGTATTTTTTAGAAGCTTTCAGCTCTTTTTCAGATAATGTTTTACACCTAATAAAAACGATTTTTTTGATTCATACTCCATGCCTCACGGAGCTGAGAGCTGAGATTTATTTCTTTAGCGATCTTATATATTTTCCCTTTGATCTTAAATGATCCACTTTTTCACTACATTTAACTGCTTTTAGACAGCTTTGATTTTTCACTTTATTCATTCATTCATTTGAAAGACAACTCTTTTTGCTATTCACTAACATGTTTAATGATTTCTCGCTGTTTTCCAGTCTGTCTCGAATTAGAATACATGTTAGGCGCAGTCCCGCACTGCGCCTAAGTCCCGCACTGCACCTCACACACTGGCGAGGCGCGGTGGACTTTTCGCCGCATGTATGAGTGCATCTCCTCGGGCGGTGAATCTTAGGCGCACTCCCAGCTGCCGGTATTACAATTGCATATAGATAAAGCAATACATAAGGGTGCAAAACCATTGACGCCAGTTGCGAGCTTGCGTATTTGGGGCCCCGGTACCAACTAATACCTCATATTTAATATTTTTCCAGTATGACATTTTTTATCTGCCCAACAGTGCTGGGGAGCTAAGGGTGACTACTATTTAAATAGTTTTTTGTTGTGGCTTAACCAGAGGTGCTGGGCAGCCCGGCTGGTCTGTTAGTATGGGTGTCACTAAGAGGCTGTAAACCGGCATGATGCACCACACGTTTTGCACCCTTATGTATTGCTTTATTTATATGCAATTGTAATACCGGCAGCCACCCCCCTCATGCCCTAAGGATGTGCGAGTGGTTGTTTAATGGGTATTTTTGCATTTCTGCAGTCTCTCCGTGCATTATACTGAGGTTTTTCTGCATACTGGTGTGAACAGATACCAAGCTAATGTGCAGTCTGTATCATTTAATTGTTCCCTCAGCAGTGGAATCTATGAGATGTTATTCAGTAATCAGATGCACCTGTCATGTTTTCCCAGGAGCATATAAGGCTAGATGCCTGCTCCTGGGCTCAGTTTAGTCCAGCTATTGAGCTGTGAACAATGCCCACAATGGTGGTGTTTTTTAAGTAAGTAATGTCCCCTTTTTTGTGTGTGTTTTTTTTGTAAATTGTCAGTGTAGGGACTCACAAGACATGAGGACCGTTGACGCCGGTTGCAAGCTTGCATATTTGGGGCCCCGGTACCAACTAATACCTCATATTTAATATTTTTCCAGTATGACATTTTTTATCTGCCCAATAGTGCTGGGGAGCTAAGGGTGACTACTATTTAAAAAAAAATTGTTGTGGCATACCCCGAGGTGCTGGGCAGCCCGCCTAATCTGTTAGTATGGGTGTCACTAAGAGGCTGTAAACCGGCATGATGCACCACACGTTTTGCACCCTTATGTATTGCTTTATTTATATGCAATTGTAATACCGGCAGCCACCCCCCTCATGCCCTGAGGATGTGAGGTTGTTTAATGGGTATTTTTGCATTTCTGCAGTCTCTCCATGCATTATCCTGTGGTGTTTCTGCATACTGGTGTGAACACGTCCCAAGCTAATGTGCAGTCTGTATCAGTTAATTTTTCACTTAGCAGTGGGATCTATGAGTTGTTCTTCCCCATGTTAGCAGAGCGCCCGCTATAACCCGCTGAAAATAGCGAACCCTGCTGCCATAAGATCCCTAAATGGGGAGAAAGAGGTCCCAGCAGCAAGAGAGACCCCCGGGGAAACTTTTGGCACCTCTCCCGGCCCGGACGCCGCTAGACACATATCTCATCCACAACTCACCATGTGTCTCGGCCGCAGAGACACCGGCGCCATTGCAGCCTGTCCCCCTCGCCTTTTCAGATCGGAGCTCCGGTTCATGGGTGGAGGAAGGACACCGGGGAACGCCGACTCGGCCCATTACCAGGGCCCTGAGAGCAGCTCAAACTCACCAGGACGTTTCCACAGCTCTAGAAGAGTTCACAGCGCCGGAGCAGGTACACGCGGCTGCTGGTTCACAGCTTACTTGTGGGCATTCTTCCCCTCAGCCCTTATACAGCGCCATGGCTGCTAAATCACCTGCTCAGGATCAGGGCACACATTAGAGCCTGCAGCCCATTACTGTGGTCCTATCCCCTAAACATGGGCCAGGACAGTTTAGTACTGGGGGCCCTGTCTCAGTCCCCTACTAGAGACTCTGCCAGCATTGCGCCATCATGGCAGAGGTCCCCATTATACTCCTCTGCTCCTCACAGCCCACATGTAACGGAATACCATCCTTGGGCAGAGGTTCTGCAGCAATTTCCAACTAAAGAGGACTTAAAAGTCATGCTTTCGGATGTTCAAAAAGCTTGCAGGGAGGAGATCTCTAGTATCAGGCAGGATATTAAGCAAATAGCCACTAGAGTTGAGTCGCTGGAAGAGGATCATGATAATACTTGCAAATATGTCGAGCAAATACATCCTGCTATACTAGATCAAGTCTCTATGCTCAATGGTATGGCCCGCCATTTGGAAGACCTCGATAATCGGGGACGTAGGAGTAATGTCCGGATTAGGGGCCTCCCGGAGGCTCAGGGGATAGAGGACTTGCAACCTGCCTTGGACTCTATCTTCAGTCAAATAATGGAAAATTCCCCACCACGGTCCTATAAATTGGACAGAGCCCATAGGGCGCTTAAACCCACGTCCACCTCATCGCTCCCCAGGGAAATCATATGCTGTTTTCATGATTATAAGGAAAAGGAAGCGATCATGGAGAAAGCTAGGGGTCTGCGGCGCATTTAGTTTCAAGGCTCGGAGATCCAGCTATTTCAGGACTTATCCTGGCACACCCTCCAAAACGGTGCCACCTCAAACCGCTTCTTACTGTCCTAAAGGAGAGACACATCTCATACAGGTGGTCCTTCCCATTCGCACTTATCGAATGCTCCGAAGGGCGTTCGTCCACACTTAAGTCATTCCAAGATCTTCCTGGATTTTGTAAGACACTTCAAATTCCTATTCCAAAGATGGAGAATTGGGAACTGATTGCCTTACCGGCTCCTCCGCCACCGGTGTGACACCATGCCCCCTCATCCAAAGGGCACTCTCCAAGGGGATTCCCCCCCCCGGCTCATAAACCCGGGCTTACCCCTTCAAGATGAGTCGGGGCCTGTTCTGTAGCTGGGCAGATCAGTGTTAACTGATATATTGCTCCCAACATTGTGGGCGCTTTGTATGTTAGCCTCACCTTAACCTTTTTCTTGCAGGGCTTTTTCTAAAGCAGTTACTGATTTAAACAGTGGTTATGCGGTTATTGTTCTTGTATCCAGACTGTTGCACTCCTTTTACAGGTTACGTGTGCCTTACTTGGAATTTTTTCTAAGTGGCCTCTCCTGTCTGCGCCGTTTCTAGGCGCGCGACTTCTTTTTTGGTACAGAGGGGGGATTCTCCCAGGGGATCCGAGTTAGGTACCCGCTTTGGAGGATCCTTATGTTCATCCTTTTTACCGACCCACCTCCGAGCCTCACAGACCAGAGACATCGCGAGTTTAAGGATTTTTTTTCCCTCTCTTTTTGGGTTGAACAACACTCTGGTTCATTCATTGGTTTAATTACTAGTCTTATTTCACACAATTGTTACTTTATTGTGTCGGCGTCTTTCCCCCATTGTGTGCTTCCCCTTAATGTGTTTTTCACCCCTTCCCCCTCCCATTGACATACATCGGGGCTAGCACGACTTCTGTTCTAAGTAAAGAGTTGCTATCTAGGGACAGAAACTATGGTCAGATGTGTAACCCTAAACGTCAAGGGGATGAATTCTAATTATAAGAGAAGGTTGACTCTATTAGAATGCAGAAACTTAAAAGCAGATATTGTGTTCCTGCAGGAGACCCACTATAATTCCACGGGAACCTTTAACTTTGATAAACACTACTATCCGGTAGCTTTTTCGGCCTCTAATAAACAAAAGAGGTGTGGCCATACTGATAGCCAAATCCTGTCCTCTACAGGTCCTGTCATCTCAAACAGATCCGGCTGGCAGATATGTTATTCTACAGGCCAGCTTATACGGTAAACCTATAGTACTGTGTAATGTTTACGCTCCGAACACATCCCAAATAGCTTTTTTAAACAGAGTCTTTTCCAAGCTTTCTAAGTTTCCATCTTCAGCTCTCCTGATAGGGGGAGATTTTAATCTGATCTTTTCAGATACTATGGACAGGCATTCTTTAAAAAGCAATCCCTCAAACCAGATTAGATTATCAAGGGTTTTCCGGAAAGTATTCAGAGCACAATCTCTCTTTGATCTCTGGAGAATAGGGCACCCCAGGGAAAGGGAGTACACTTTTTTCTCCAACCCGCACAAATCCCATACCAGATTGGATTATTTTTTTGGCAATATTGTCTCGCTCCATATGCTGAAAGGCTCTAACATTGAGCCAATCACGTGGTCGGACCATGCCCCGGTCGTGGTCAAGCTTGATTTTCGGGAATCCCCGTGGTGCTCATGTCACTGGAGATTAAACGAGGCACTGGTTAAAAACCCGGCACATAGGAAAAAGCTACAAGACAAGCTCACCTCCTATTTTGACCTAAATGCGGGTACGGTGTCTTCCCTCTCTTCCCTATGGGAGGCTCATAAAGCTTTATTCCGTGGCCATTGCATTGCACTGGGCTCTAAACTCAAAAAAGATTACAAGGCGAGGGTCCTGACTCTCTGCGTTCTCCTTAGAGATCTGGAGGGGAAGATGGCCGTACGTCCCAGTCTGACAACTCTGCACCGTATCGTGGCGATCTGACAGGACTTAAAAGACATAGCTATACGTAAGGTGGAAAAACTCATAGCCTACTCAAAACAGCGATTTTACAATTTTGGCAATAAGGCCCATACAATTTTAGCCAGACAGCTTAAAGACAGATTTGTGAAATCCATGCAGTCAGCGCTCCGTGATCACACAAGGACGCTAAGATACGACCCGAAATCGATTGCAGATATTTTCTCAGATTATTTCTCCAAACTTTACTCCCTCCCTATGGACCTATCGCAAAACGAAGATGAGGCCAAGAAACAAATCAAAGATTTCTTGAAAGCATGTCCCCTCACTCTCCTCCCACAGGAAGCTTCTGTCTTATAAAAGAACTCCCATCAGGGAAAGCTCCTGGTCCAGACAGACTTCAATACTAATACTATAAAGTATACTCCGAGATTCTAGCTCCGCATATGCACCAATTATTCAACTCCTTTTTGGAAGGTTTCCCTCTCCCAGAGTCAATGACTCTTTCCCATATCACTCTCATACACAAACCTAGAAAAGATCCAGCAGATAGCGCAAGCTATAGGCCTATTGCTCTTCTTAATTCTGATCTGAAAATCTACACAAAAATCTTGGCCAAGAGGCTAAATAACTGGCTCCCATCTCTCATAACAAAGACCAGGTGGGGTTTGTCCCATTTCGACAGGGTGGGGACAACACGAGGCGCACTATTGATCTGATTGAAGTCGCTAACTCCCAAAATCAGCCAGCTATAGTCCTTAGCCTTGACGCAGAAAAGGCCTTTGATAGGCTAGGCTGGCCCTTCATGTTTGAGACCTTAACAATGTTGGGCTTCTCAGGAGCATTTCTGACGGCAATTAAAGGCCTCTATGCTATGCCTTCGGCTTCTATAAAACTAACTTTCAGAACCTCACGGAAGTACCAGCTAAAAAAAAGGACAACAAAGGGGTGTACAATAACCCATCTACTGTTTGCGCAGTGTATAGAGCCCCTAGCAGCAGCGATAAGAGCAAAACCAGATATAAGGGGCATTAAGGTTACAGAAAAGGAATTCAAGCTGTCATTATTCGCTGATGACATCCTTCTCACCTTGACGGCCCCGCACACTACCCTTCCCACCCTTCATGCCATTCTTAATACCTTCGGGAGACTTTCGGGATATAAAGTTAATGCCACTAAATCAGAAGCCCTCCCGCTAATCCTCCCTTCTTCGGTGTATGCTTCCCTCAATAAATTCTATATGGAAGAATACTATGGAATCCTCAGTCCATGCTCTATGGCGCTGTGGCAAGCAGTGGGTACACTTCCACATATCTTCTGGGATTGCCCTATCCTTCAGTATTTCTGGGCCCATGTGCGGGACTTTCTTGCTGACCTTCTTGGGGTGCGGATACCCTTGGACACACTCATCTATTTGCTTAATGGCCCAGTGACAGGACTACCAAAACATAAGTTGGTTCTGATGAGACATGTCCTTATGGCCGCTAGATGCCTGATATCAGGGAGGTGGAAGCAGTCTCTCCCACCATCAGTTTCTGACCTCTATCAGCAGATTTGAGAGGTCCGTCGGATGGAATACCTGACAGCAACACTGTATAATAGATTGGACCACTTTGACAAAGTGTGGTCTACCTGGGACATATTTAGCTTGACCCACCCTTCGTGACTGAAGGGCATGAATGATAGACCACTGTCTTTTCTCCATCCCTTTCACATTACCCCTTGTTGTGGAATTGTCTATGTCTTGTGTATTAAGGGTAATTCTTCTTGTTGTCCTCGAGACTTTGATACTTAATGTTTCCGTTTAGTTCATTGCAAAGTAATGTATATTTCAATACCATCATGGGACAGTGCAAAGTAATGTATATTTCAATACCATCATGGGACAGTAATGTATGCTCTCATTGTATACTCTCCTTGTCTCATGCAGTATTTTGCTAATTATCTCACTATATTTGAATGTATGTGCTATTATACATGTTATATGGTTCATGCACTTTATCTTTAAAATCATTAATAAAAATTACAGTTTAAAAGAAAAAAAAACATTATGCTTGCACCACCATGTTCTACGTTCTTCACAGTGTACTGTGGCTTGATTTCAGTGTTTATAGGTCATCTGACAAATTGTCTGCAGCCTTTAGACCCAATAAGAACAATCTTGCTCTCATCTGTCCATAGAATGTTGGGCCACTTCTCTTTAATCAATATGTTCTTTGACAAACTGTAACCTTTTCAAGAAATGCATTTTTTTCAGCAATGGTCCTTTATGAAGGTTTCTAGCAAATAGTTTGGCTTCATCTCAGCCCCTTCTGATAACTGAAGATCTTTGATCTCCCTGGAGTTCATCATTGGATGCTTCTTTGCCATTCTTGTTATCCTATGATCTAGTTGTATGTTAGTTTTCCTATTTGCACCACATTTCTGGTTTTGTAGCCATTTTAAAGCATTGGTGATCTTTTTAGCTGAGCAGCCAATTATTTTCTGCACTTCTTGATATGTTTTGCCCTCTCCAATCAACTTCTTAATCAATGTTCTTTCTCCTTTCCTACAATGTCTGGAACGAACCATTGTACTCGCTGAGAATGGGCTAAAACCAGTAGGTAAATCATTGGCTTCCCTCCTTCATTAAATAAGGGCCATAATTGACACCTGTTTCTTCAAAGAATGAATGACCTCACTAACTGAAGTCCACACTGCTATTTATTTGAACACCCCCTTTCATTAAATGAGTCAGTTACATCAAATTAGCAGCATGCATGTCATGACTGTAGATTCTGTTGGTTGCCGTTACTTGACTACACCTATTCAGGAATTTTTGATCATATTATATTATGTTTTCAGACAAAAAAAGAAATTAAACACATCACTGATGTTAGACTGCTATTATTTTGTCCCAAACTGTAAATCTAGTGAACAGAAAATGGATGAGAAAAAAAGCCCTAAAAATGGCAACTTTTCACTCCATATTTGCCAGATTTGGAAAGTTATCTCCAGGAAGATCCCTGTTCATCAATTTTTTTTTTCACAAGCCATGTCCATTTTACAAACCACACCATTTTTACAGACCCCTCTTAATAGCCATCAATCATACTTGGGACTCAAAAACATTGTAAACAAAATCACATTTTATGTTATGATATTATAAAAGCCCTAATTTTTATATTTTCCTTTTGATAAAGCTGTGTGAGGGCTTTTTATTTGTGGGGCAAATTGATATTTTCGTCAGTGCCATTTTATGGTGCATAGAGGTTTTGATCACTTTTTATTTATTTTTTGTGATGCTGGATGATCATCATATAGATAAAATAAAGTGGTCATTTTATAATACAAAGAAAAAATAGTCAGCTCACTAGATGCAAATTGATTCCACTGGAAGCTAGGACTAAGGAGCAGAACCGAAACGTGTCAGCTTGTAGTAGGTAGCTGACTGTGTGTACCTGTTATGTGGTCTGTGGAACTATTCATGTATTTTATACAATTTTTTCTGATAATAAAGTTTACAAAATAATTTTTTAACCAATGTTGGATTTGGAAGCTAGACATTTTTTTCTTGCTGTACTTGAAAATCTTCATTGAGAAGTGAACATTTTATAGACTAGTTTTTACAACTAATGTGTGCTTTTTATTTTAATTAAAGTGGTTTTTGATTGATGAAACGGGATTTTTTTTATTTAGTTGATTAATTCTGTTCTTTTATATTTTTTAAACATTTTGTTAACTGTTTTTTTTTTTTTTTTTTAATAATACCATTAGGGGATTAGCCTATGGGATCACTTTTACGTTATTATAATATATTGCAATACATTATTGCATTGCTATATATTATGTCTATGACAGGCAGTCATTTTTAGACTCTGCCTCCAGAAGGGCGTTATAGGCTTTTAAGCATTACAGACACAGAAGTCATAATTTGCCCTCCAACTACCATATCAAAATCGCCCACTCCCTCTGTCGACCAACTAGAGTCCGTGGCCACTATTGATTACAGCATCTAGGGCAGGTGTGTGAAACTCATTTATACTGAGGGTCACATCAGCTTGAAGGTTGCCCTTATGGGGTCTTGGAGTGTGGCAAGGGTGTCTGGATTAGTCTGTCCGCTTTGCATTGCTGAACAAGACAGAGTGGAGGTGAACACTAGAGCTATGAATTCCAAATGACACCTGCTGTCTGTGCAAATGCCAACACCTCTGTCAAATCTGACGGCATCCTCTGAAGGAAATGGAGATCTCGTCCCTCTGCTTCTGAGCCTTGTCCACCCCTGATTACTGTGTCTAAGCTTATGTGGGCCACATACTTTGCCATGGTGGGCTGGATTCTTCCTGTGGGCCTTGAGTTTGATACATGTGATATAAGGGGTCAGACCACCAGGATTTTAGCTAGCTAGAATCCCATCTGTTGGATCAGTAGCCCAGCTGCACATTACACCTGAGTCCCACTATGGATCGTGCATGCACAGCTTCTGAGCTCGCAGCAGAACCAGGAGAACTAACAACTCTTCTGGAAGTCTGGGAGGGCTCCCCTTTTTCAGGGATTCTTTTAAGCATTCCAGAGGAGTTCAGTTTAAAGGGTTGCCCACCTCATATAAAAATCAAATAAGCAGCTCCTGGGGCTGCCAGTAACATTTTGAAAAAACCTTATACTCACCTTCTTCTCGTCCCCGGTTCCAGTATTGCATCTTTTTGGTTTTCTGTTTTCATTCTTGATGTTCCAAATGGGCACGTCAGCACTGCAGCCGCTGTTTGGCCACATGCTGTTAATTTACATCACTGTTCAGAAGTGAACAGCTCCTTACGGTAATGTAAGTAGAGGCACGTGATTGGTGCAACCAATTAGCTGGTGCAGCAGTGATGTCCCTGAGATTCAGCGCTAGAATTAAGGGTTGGGGGAAAGTGACTACTATATAAATTATTTTTTTATTTTACTGGAGCCCCCGGAGCTGCTTGTTTGCTTTTGTTAAGTGGTGGGCAGCCCCTTTAATAATCAACAAAAAAATAATGTTTAACAAATCCAAGATGGTCTTTTTAAAATTCAGAACTGGCCTCTGACTACGGCCTATGTTATACCTCCAGTTGCCCACTTTCCAACCTGGTATATGGTGTACTGTCATACATTATAGTTTTAGCTTTAAAATATCACCGAAGGCAAGCGTCCCCCTTAGCGCAGACTGTTTTGCTAATCACAGGAAGCCTACTTAAACATAAATAATTATAATCCTCTTCTTTCCTGTACTGTTATTAAAATCCTTTTGTATTTCTTAAGTAAACTAACTGAAGAACAGATTTTAACCAAGAACTTGCCAAACTCTAATCTTCCATAGTACTCAATAGACATTGCCATGAAATTACAGAACTGGTGCACTTGGCCCCAGCTATTTAGAACAAGCACAGATTCACAGATGTGTTGGTAAAACCTAGGATATCAGAAAGCATTCTTTTACATAGGACCCTTAAGTTTATGATGATAGCTCTATAGCACTTTAACCTAAATTTTGCAGTAACATAGGCCTTATATCAATTTCATTTGGGGAAGAAAGGGCAGATTTTAAGATTCCCATTGTATTCGTACAATTCCCAATGCATGTAAGGGAATACACTGTAATTGTGTAGTGAACATTCGTGATGCTGATTGATACGCTACTTCTGGTAAACTATTTCCCCCGAGTTTGCTGTTGGAAGAGGATGTTATATCTACAATCGAAGGCTCAGCCCAGTGAAATACGAGATAAAATCAGTTACAAGTACTTGACGGACACTCAATCCAGTAGCTTCAGTAGGTCAGCAATCACTCACCCATTAAATTGAAGCATTGCTTCATGGGAAAGACAGGATTCCGGACTGGAAAATTTTGCCAATGGCTTTGATCCAAGTCTGCTTGGCTGGATGACACGGGGTGAACTGTTGTGTTAATGACTAGAGATCTATGTGGTGTCAGTTCCCTCTTTCAATGGATAATATCGGTCCTGTGACCCTGGTGTTGATTTAGTTTTATAGCACATCCAGCAACTACAGGAACATCTAAAGTATATTTACATGTTTCGTAGGAATGTTTTTTTGAAGTATGCATTCATATCCTATTCGGAGGCTGTGTTGGCCTGCTAAGTGTTTACCTTAGGTGAAATCCAGATGGTCAAGCACTCAGTGGTATTTGAGTAAGCTTGTGTGGAAGATAAAATACAGTAAGCTAATTTTTACTATACATATGTTTTAGATCATGTACAAACAAGCGTCGGGATAAGGTGCATATTAGGTGTAAGAGGACACTTGCATTAAAAAGTTATAGTACACTCCTGATGGTGCTAACCCAAGGTTATATTCAGCCATATTGAGTGACTGTGCAGCTGGCTTTGTAACCATTACTTGTTTATGATTTCCGCTATTCATCTCCATGAGCAATTATGCATATGCAACTGCTTCAAGGGGCCTCCAGGAGCATTAGATCGGCTGATCTGATATACCTGCGCTTTTTCTCTTCTGGGAAAAAGAATGATGTACCACGATAACCTGCAAACACATCATTACTAAAACTGCTACCTTCCTAACACACCACTGACTCTATTCCATTACAACAACAACCTTAAAGGGGTTTTTTCACCATGTAGTTTCACAGAATCACAGCCTGTTTCAGACTCGCACTTCCTGGTTAGGCAGTGGACGGGTCTGTATTACTCCCTGGCGCCGTTGCCATCTGTAGCCGATCATTAAGTTCCCAAGTCGATTTCGGTCACTAAACTATTGGCTTGGGACCTTGGCAATCGTCGATGGGACTAACTGTAAGTGCTTCCTCTGGATGCACATACAGTTGAAGGCTTCTACGGAGCAGAGAGCAAAGGCTCCCCGCTCCGCAGAGTACTCTGGTGTGTACTTGCAGCCCACCAGAGAACACAGCACACGCCGCCTGAGAAGGAAGACCAGGAGCAGCGACAGCTTCAGGAAGCATAGGAAATGTGGGTACCTACTGGGGGACCTATAACCTGCCTATAAACCTACTAGGGGACATATAACCTGCCTATATACCTACTGTGGGACCTATAACCTGCCTATAAACCCCATGGTGGACTTATTACCTGCCTATATACCTGCTGGGGACCTATAACCTGCCTATATAGCTAATGGGGGACCTATAACCTGCCTAAATATCTACTGGGGGACCTATAACCTGCCTATATACCAGCTGAGGGACCTATATCCTGACTATATACCTACTGGGGAACTTATATCCTGCCAATATACCTACTTGGGGACATATAAACTATATTTCCAGCTATTGGGGGATATATAACTTACTGGGGGACATATAACTTACTGGGGGACCATATTACCCATACTGGGGGACATATAACATACTGGGGGACCCTGTTTCCTATACTGGGAGACATATAACTTACTGCGTTGTGAAGTCCCTAACAGTCGCTAAGCCGGTTTTTAAGGCCTCAAGTTGATTGATAGCTTAGCAATCGACTCCGAGGTCTAGTCTGTAGCAGAGCTTAGCATATGAGCTTTGCTATTCCTAGCTGAGACTGTTACATTGAAATGACTGTAGGAGATGTAAAATCTGCATTACACATTATGACAGAGCTTTAAGGAGTGGAAATGTGTCCTTATTAGAGATGGGCGAATTTCTCAAAAATTCGATTGGGTCACTTCGCCGAATTTCCCGACAAAATTAAATTCGGTCCGAATTACTTTGGGAAGAATCACATTAAAAAACAGCTACACAGAGCCTGCAGGGTGCTGTAGAACGTTGTGCCATGCTTGAATATGCAGAGGGAGCTTGGTTTGGTCTTCATGCATTGTTGTGTTTTAGTATGACACGCAGATGACTGCCGCCGCTCTTAGAATCGCTTCACTATAAAATTCCCTGGGCAATTAAGAGGGCAAAACTGACCAAAAAACTGAAGCGGGAATGTAGCCTGATAGTCATGCCAGCGAAAGTTGGAAAAAACAAGCTGAGAGCTCAGGTGGCAACATTAGTGATAGAGTGTGGATGTGACGGCGGCAGCCACAGCAGCATGAGGTCAGAGAGTGGCACAATGACATTCTGGAGGTGGCAAAAACTGTAGTAGGCCACAGAGTGGCACAATGACACAGTGTGGAGGTTACGGCAGCAGTCAGCAGCAGCATGAGGTCAGACAGTGGCACAATGAAATTCTGGAGGTGGCAAAACAGTAGTAGGCCACAGAGTGGCACAATGACACAGTGTGGAGGTCACTGCAGCAGCAGTATGAGGTCAGACAGTGGCACAATGACATTCTGGAGGTGGCAAAAACAGGAGTAGACCACAGAGTGGCACAATGACACAGTGTGGAGGTTACGGCAGCGGCCGCAGCAGATGAGGTCAGACAGTGGCACAATGAAATTCTGTAGGTGTAAAAAACAGAGAAGGCCACAGAGTGGCACAATGACAGAGAGTGGAGGTGCAGGGGGGGCAGCAGCATGAGGTCAGACAGTGGCACAATGACATTCTGGAGGTGGAAAAAAACAGGAGTGGGCCCCACAGAGTGGCACAATGACACAGTGTGGAGGTCACGGCAGCAGCAGCATGAGGTAGACAGTGGCACAATGACATTCTGGAGGTGGCAAAAACTGGACGAGGACACAGAGTGGCACAATGACACAGTGTGGAGGTCCGGGCAGCCCAAGCAAGCATGAGGTCAGACAGTGGCACAATGAATTTCTGGAGGTGGCAAAACAGTAGTAGGGAACAGAGTGGCACAATGACAAGTGTGGAGGTCAGGGCGGGCAGCAGTATGAGGTCAGACAGTGGCACAATGACATTCTGGAGGTGGCCAAAACAGGAGTAGACCACAGAGTGGCACAATGACACAGTGTGGAGGTTACGGCAGCAGTCACAGCAGCAGCATGAGGTCAGACAGTGGCAGGAGTAGGCCACAGTAGGGCACAATGACAGAGAGTGGAGGTGATGGTGGCAGCAGCATGAGGTCAGACAGTGGCACAATGACATTCTGGAGGTGGCAAAAACAGGAGTTAGGCACAGAGGGGCACAATGCACTGTGGGGGCAGGGGCAGCAGCCATGAGGTCAGACATTGGCAAAAATGACATTCTGGAGGTGGAAAAAAAAGGGGTAGGCCACAGAGGGGAAACAAGACACAGTGTGGAGGTCACGGCGCAGCGCATGGGGTCAGACAGTGGCAAAATAAAACATTCTGGAGGTGGCAAAACAGTAGTAGGCCAGGGGGGGCACAAGACAGAGTGGAGGTACGGGGCAGCAGAGAGGTCAGACAGTGGCAAAATGACATTCTGGGGCGGCAAAAAACAGGAGTAGGCCACAATGGCAAAATGAAAAAGTGGAGGGCAGGGGCAGCAGCCACAGCGCAGCATGAGGTCAGGCAGTGGCCAATACATTTGGATGTGGAAAAAAACTGGAGTAGGCCACAGAGGGGCAAATGAAGAGATGGGGGGTGGGGGCAGCAGCTGGGGTCAGACAGTGGCACAATGAATTTGGAGGTAAAAAAAACAGTAGTGGGCCACAGGGTGGAAACAACAGGAGTGGAGGTGAGGTGGCAGCGCATGAGGTCAGACAGTGGAAAATGACTTTGGAGATGGCAAAAAACAGTAGTGGGCCCACAGAGTGGCAAAATGACACAGTGTGGAGGTGACCGCAGCGCAAAAACGAGCAGCGATGAGGTCGAGGTGGCACAATGACACAGTGGGGATGTCCAGCACCGAAAACAGCAGAGCAGCTGGGTTTTAAAAGTGGCACAATGACAGAGTGTGGGGGGGTGGCAATACCAGTCCCGGTAAGAGGGGTTGGTGGCAGATGGAGAAACTGTAGCAGATGTGTGGATCAGGCGGGTGGGAGCACAGAATAGTGGTGGCAGGTAGTTTGAACCCGACTCTTTTACGTTTGGGGAGGGTCATGGCTGATGTGTTTGTTGCCTAAAACATTGGTGTGGAAATTGGCGATCACGTGATTTTCTTTAAAAAAGGGCATCGTTCCCTTTTCCCGTGGACAAGGGGTTTCCCTTGGGGTAATAGGCCCCGCCCCATGAACACCGTCTATGCCACATACTGGGGGGCAGGGCGCTTCTCCCCTGCAAATTTGGGGAAGTTTTTTTGGGCCCCCAAAATCCAGTTTGGCTGCCGTTGTCCAGCGGATTTCTAATGGGGTGGCAGCGTGTGTCCCAAATGGCCACCACTGTTTGGGTTTAGGGCTGCTAAGGTCCGTGTTTTGCTGGGGACTGCCCCCCTCACTGGCGGTGAAAGGAAATGTCATCAGTTTCCAGCTTTGGTTGTGCGATGGAGTGGAACTGTCCTACCCCCACCTTCACCAGAGCGGGAGTAGTACGTGAGCGCTGAAGAACCCCCGATCAGACCCGTCAGGGGGGCGATGCCGAATGGCAGCGGCCAATGCTACGGAGATTTCCCTAAGTATTTGAGTTTGTCCTCCCTTCAGCAGCTGGGAAAAAAGGGTCCCATTTTGGGCCGGTAGCGGGGTCCAAAAGGTGGAGAGCCGAGTCATCCCTCTGCGGATGGGACTATTCGGCTGTCACTAACCAGGGAAATCAGCATGCTTGGCCATTGCACAAGGACTCCAAAGGGGGTCCCCGCCCATCTCACTGTTACTTTCCAAGTGCTGGGGTATCTGCTCGTCTTCCTTCTCCCCTCTCCTCCTGCGCTCCTGCTCCTCCTTCTTTTCACCGGGGAGAAAATTCATCATTTCACCCGCAATGCTTCTGCTCCAATGTCCTCCCCCCCCTCCCCCAAATTTTAGTCCACCCGGACTATGTGGCCCCGGGGTGTAGTCCCCACGTCTCCAGTCCCCTGCCAGAAAGATTTTCAGCACTTTTCCAGGACGGGAAGCAGTGGAATGACTTTTTCATCCATAGCCCCGGGCGACTGGCAAAACATGGCCCCCAAAAGGGCCCTCAAAAAGGCGGGTTTTCAGCATGAGCTCCCACTGGCTGACACAAAGTTACACAGGGGAGTCCCCTGTCCCCCGGATCAAAAAAAATCTTTAAATTTGGCCTTTCTCTGTTCTTTACAGCGGCCAACTGTGCAGGCGGAATTCCAGCGGGTGGAACATCATATCAAAATGTGTTGGGGGGGGCATTCTGCCGCTGAACGGGGAGGAGGGGTTATGGTTTTGTGGGAAGGGATAAAGTGCTTTCACTTTCCGGGCCCCTTTTTCAAAATTTCTAAAGGGTCGGTAAAGATTTCAAACCTTTTCAAAACCCAGATTAACACATGTGCCAAACAGGACCTTTGACCATCCCCCCTGGGTCCCGCGGGGACACCATGTTACCCCATTGTCCTCACCATGGTTCGATTTGCAGTTGGCGCGGAGAAAGCCACACATTTTTTCTTGCGCATACCGGAGCATTTCCTCCCCGTGTATTCGTTCGCCAGGCAAGCCAGGTTAGAACTGCGTGACACTGCTGTGCCCTACACATGGGTATATGGAGCAGTACTTGTAAAGGCGGATGTGGTGGGAGGAGGAGGGGGGGTCATTGGCGCAAACCGCAGTTTACAACGGGGGAAAAGCGGCATCTCCTGTCCAAGTTGTTGGGGTGCCTGGGCAAGAAGCACATTCACCCATGGGCCTTTTAAAGGACATGACTGGCCCTGCCCCCGTATTACAGCTCCACACGTCCACACTCGTGCACCTTGGAACAAACCCGATAAGCTAAAGGGACTGGCCCCCCTTCTGTTCACATATTTATAAAGTCTGGTACTGCCTTTTTGGGAAAGAAATTACGGCTTGGAACCCCACTGGGCTGGGCACAAGCCATTAGTTTCTCTAAGGGTGCAGAGCCCAACCTTTTGGAAAGGGAGGACTGAAAGTCCCAACAACTTGGACTGGAGCACGGTCAGCTTCTGCACTTAGGATGGTTGGATGCATATTTTTGTCTTTTTTGCAATTGCCTCGCTAAGACTGTGGCGCCAGATGCAAGAGCAGGAGCATCTGGCCGGGAGATGATGTAAAAGAGAAAGTTTCCTTTTGCAAGGTGGTGGACCCTTTGACTGGCTGCAATGGATGCTCCCACGGGGCACTTGCGGGCTGTTGTTTCGGGGCAGGATGGACCACCACATCTGACCACGTTTCCCGGGCCACCGGATGGTGACGCTGCAGGTTGACGCGGGGCCCGGGGTGCCAAAGTTAGCCCCCGGGCCCACGCTTCACTTTCTCCACAATTCTAAAATTTACCCATTTTCGGCTCCTCCGGGTGTCTTAGCAAAGAACTGCCAAAACCGCGGGATAGTTTGATTTTACCGCCAACGCCCCGCACTGAGTAAACTACTGCCGCCGCTGCCCGTTTGGGGCCCCTGTGCCGCACTTTTCTTGGCCCCACGAGTGGGTTTTTATCCCTGCCACTTGGGTCCTGACCTAAACTGCTGCTATCCCGCGCTTACGGCCACAAAACCCACTTGCTGGCTGCGCCACCTCCCGAGCGCAAGCTACGCCCTCTTCTCCTGACGAGAGAAACCTTGCCTCACCCCTCCCAAGTGCGGCGGCAAAATCATCATCTTTTTTTTTTTCATCGTCACTGCTGTCCCCATCACCGGGGCTTGGTATGAGAGGCTGCCCCTCACAACGATCCCCTGCCACCCTCAACATCTTACTTTGCTGCTTACTGCAAAAGCAGAGGGTATTGGGCCCCATTTCTTGGCCAAATAGCTGCTGCTGCCCTCCCCCAAATTTTTTTATCCTCCTTAAAAGTTGGGGCTGAGCCCAGACCACATGTAATCTCTGGCTGAGGAAACCGGATGGGACAGAGGCGGGTTGAGGCAGGGGGGGCTGCTGACCCGCTCCCGGGGCCCGCCAACTAAGGGGTTTGTCTCGTTCCCCCCCGATTCATGGGGGGGGTTGTCAGATGTCATCTGGGAGGAAGTGGATGACCTAGTCAACCAATCAAGAACCATTTGGGTTTTTTGAACAAACAGGCCCCTTTATGACAGCTGGTTGTGACCTCACCGAGGACCCCTGTTTCGGTCCCCTTTCTTGCGCACCTGGGCCTGCCCAGGAATGTTTGTGCCTCTGCCACTCACAGGTGAAGAGCCTGCCCCCCTCTCTGTCTGGAAATAAGTTTGTTCTAAAATGTACAGACACTGTTTTTTGAAATTCTGTAATGATAAATACACACCCGTATTTGACTCCAAAAGAAACAGTAACAAACTTGGGTAACCTGGATATAAAGCGCCCACAAATGGGCCCGGAAAAATTTACTTGAAAGTGCCCCTTTAAAAAAAAACTGTGTATTTTTTTTAAATATAAAACAAAAACATGCTTAATTAACCTTCGGATATGAAATTTTGTACAGGCAAAAAATTTCTTCATTTGGGGGTGAAAAGAATTTCTTTTACTAATCAAATGATAAAATTTATTAACCCCTTTTATGTAAATTTTGCAAAAAAATGAGCAACCAAAAACACCCGCTTTGTAAAGGGTTAAAAAGGCTGTATTTTTCGGGACAGAACGAAAAACTTGTAATTAACCTTCGGGTTTTGAATTATGCTACAGACAAAATGTCTTTTTTTTGGGGTGAAAAAACGGTTTCTTTTTGTCCCCACAACAGCAAACAATCTTTAAATTTAAACCCCTGGATGTAAAATTGCGCAAAAGAATTTAGGAACCAAAAAAAAAGTGGTATTTTTATTTAAAAACCTGTTTCTTTAAATGAAACAACAAAAAGGCTTAGAAACCCTTTGGGTATTTAATGTGCTGTGAGCAGATATCTTAAAATGTCATATATGCAGCTCATGACCCCACTGGACTTCAATCCAATATCCCACAAAATCAGAAATGAACGTTTGGGGAAGCAGTCTCTGGAAAGCTGTGACACCCCCCAAAAATCGCTGTATAAAAAAAAGTTCTTTTACAGCAATCATAAACCTGCAGCAGCACCTTCACAATAGTACAGAGAGCGGTATGACGCCCAGCTCGCCCCCAATTATAAGTGCGGTGAGTCACAGAACCCCGGTTCTCTGATTGGCTTCATCTGCACATTCGAGGCATGCCCTTCTTCCTCCCAGAGTTCTTGACCCATTAACGCCATGTGCTTGCAGCCATTTTATCAATCAAAAGCCACACTTCGTTCACGCGAAGTGCCCCAAACTTCGACTTCGTTCAGAACCGAAGTTTTCCTGAAATTCTAAACGAATTCCACTTCGTTAGAATCAATTCGCCCATCTCTATTCCTCATCTTAAACAAACAAACAAAGCTCCATTCCTAGAGATTACACAAGCAGGGAGATTACAGAATCATTGACTGACATCTCAGCTCTGAAAGCTCCTATTCCTAGCTGTGTCTGTTAGAGGGACATTGGTAAAAAAGATGACACTGTCCAAACAATGTCTGGCTATAAATGTGAGCTAACAGATATATAATTTATTATGAGAGAAAGCTCCTAGTCAGGGAGAAAAACATGCATGCTGCCAAGACAAACTGTTAACTGTGTATTTACACACAAAGGTAATAGTGTAACTGCCCACCTATCAACCAGGCACAAGACTACTGAGTTCTCCCAGTAATTCCAAGGGGATAAAAGTAGTGTTAAGCGATTATTATCGACAAAGTTGAAATCGGCACGGTTTTTATGTTGATCGGATTTTTTAAATCACGCGATAATTTAGGTTAAAATCTGCGCATAATCTATTAAGATCGCGCCATTTTCGCCGCTTCCTGTCATTTTGGCGGCCAGCAAATCAGCTTAGAGAATAGAGCAGGATGAGATGTATGTGCGATGTCATGACTGGGATGTGTATGGTTGCGATTGGCTGGAAAAATCACATGACCTCGTTTTACATAGAACAGCCCTTCCTGTTCATGATCAGTGTGTGTCAGTATCTCAAAGGAGTAGGACGTGCGCTCAGTCTCTGTGCAAACAGCTCAGCGAAATTATTCTATTTGTTCACAGAGACAGCTATACTTTTAGCTGTGAACCTTAGAACTTAGGTAGATCAGAGATTTGCAGATTTTAGGTAGTTAGGCTGAGAATTTTAAAGGAGCATCTACCGCTGTAAAGTCACGGGGGGGAGGGGGGGCGGCCCGCAGGCGAACACAGACAAGCTCTTTAAAGGATACTGGATATTGTGCACCCAGACTTAGTGTAGACATTGCATTGCAATAGCTTTATTATTAACAGTTTTCTGTTGAAATATTACTTGGATGTTGGGCAGCCTGAACTTATATTAGGATACAGATCTTTTCTAGTAACTGCAGGTCTATTTGTTAGGTGCAAAACTCCACTTTCATTATCGGTATACATTTCAGATAGGTGTTTTTTTCACTTTTGGTCAGTCAAGCTTTGTTGATAGAGGTACCTTGCACTTAAATTTGAATCCAGCAATTTTGTAGTCACCACGGGTTTATTGATAGGTGCCAAAAATACCTTTTATTATCCGTATACATTTCAGAAAAGGTTTTTTTTCACTTTGGCAGTCCAGCTTTGTTGATAAGCCCTTGCAGTTAAATTTGAATCCAGCAATTTTGTAGTCACCACAGGTGTATTGATAGGTGCCAAAAATACTTTTATATCCTATACATTTCAATACGTGTTTTTTCACTTTTGGACAGCCCAAGCTTTGTTGATAGAGGTACCTTGCACTTAAATTTGAATCTAGCAATTTTGTAGTCACCACAGGTGTATTGATAGGTGCCAAAAATACCTTTTATTATCCGTATACATTTCAGATAGTGTTTTTTTTCATTTTTTGGTCAGTCAAGCTTTCTTGATAGAGGTACCTTGCACTTAAATTTGAATCCAGCAATTTTGAAGTCACCACAGGTGATTGAATAGGTGCCAAAATACCGTTTAATTAAGACTTTCCAGAAACTTTCAACCTACAAGAATTTTTTTTCTGAACATAAGAATTCAGTGGTAGTCAGAGCATTTGTGATAGGGCCCTTTGCATAAATTTTAATCCAGCAATTTTGTTTTGTTTTGGGGATTTGGAAAGCGTGATTTGCCGTCTTTTAATAAGAGACTTTCCAAAAACTCTTCCATAACCTTCTCAAATTTATCATTCTGAACATGGAGCGAAATTCAGTGGTAAGTGAGCAAAGATGGGTAGGACATGGAGGTAGTAGGTATGGAGAAGAAAGGTTCCACCTTCCAGTGCTGGCGACAGCACGCAATTCCAGCCGGAATCGTCGGTTGCAGGACCGTCAGGCCTGTCCATCGCTGGGTCAGGGCCCTGTGAATCTCATTAACTGAACAGCGTCGCCAATCAGTTTCTTCAGTGTTAATCAACCTGCACCCATCAGTCTACCTCCTCGTCCTCCCAGTCAGGACGGCCACAAATGTCGTCATCAGCTCATCAGCATCCGTCCAACATGAAGCGAAGGCGCCCAAATGTCAACCTTGGTTGACCCCTCACTGTGGATAATCCATTTTCTGAAATAACCTCTTTGATGACAAATGCGGTAGGGTTCAGAAGGCATGTTAAAATATCAAAGGCCAAAAGAGGATGAGTTGTCTGCTCCCGAAGCCCAGTTAGCTGATGCCATCAGAGTAGGAAAATGGAAACCGGTCATCGCAAAATCCCAGGCGGTCGGCAACGCCTTGCAGTACCTCTTGCTTGTACCCGCAGCTACTCCTGGATGCATGAATGTCAGGACGACGAAGTCACCTGTGATGAGGATGATGATGACACATTAGCGAATCCATCGTGGTCTTTTTCAGCAGAATTTGCTTGCAGCCGCTTCATCACTGGACGAGGTAGGAAGATGATGTGGTAGTAGTCAATCGGGTCCCAGCCTCAAAAAGGGAGAGGGCGGTCCGCAGAAAGTCCCGCTGATATTATTCCGCCAGCCACGGTCTGCGGAAACCGCCTCCTCGCTTATCGCCGTCAAAAAGTCCAGGACCTCTCAAGCCTGGCATTCTTTGAGCAAGCCTCTGATTCACCCAGCGATTCATTTGCCGCCTTGTTGCCGTAAACGAATAAGTAGAAGGCAAGAATCTTAGTGTATAACCACCACATATGTCTAGTCACATGCATCAAATGCATGAGTTGAAATTGAGGCAACACTTGGCCAAAAAAAGGCAGACCGACGCCGGGCTCCAACCACTGTCACACCCTCCTGTTCTCCGCCTCCCTCCTCCTCTGGCCACCACCCAAAAAAAAAAAAAAAGCGTTCCTCAGCTGCCATGTCTCCTCAGAGTCATGATCAGGGATCAGCCCTCCGCTTCAAGCCACCACACATCGCCCGCGTACCACCAGCAACCACCAACCAAGACCTACATCGTACCCCTTCTCCTCCGCCAGTTTGACGACCTGCACGCCGTACAGCGGCCATCTAGCACCAGCCTTCTGTTCTTCTCCAGGTTTGGGAGCAGAAGGAAACACTTAACCCGCAAACCATCCCAAAGCCAAAAGCCTGAATGGTCGCATTGCCAGGCTTTTGGCCTTGGAAAAATTTCTTGTCCGTACTGGTTGAACACAGAATGGGTTCCGCATTGCCCTTGCCTGCACTCCCGATAACCAGATGCCCGAGCAGGCATGTCTTTGCCAGAAAGCCGTCCCCGCGCCCTGGCCAGCAACGTGTCATCTAAAATTTCAATGCGCGTCGTCTGCATCTGTGTCCGGATAAAGTCCATCTGAACCACGACACATGGACTAGTAAGCACGTGCCAAGGCCCGCTATATCTCCTGTGACAGCTCACTGTGGTGAGCTGGGTGGATGTCTCGGGGGTGACGGGGCGGCTCTCAGGGGTCGGCTGCAACCTACGCTCTTTCAAACCGCCAGGGATTGTGGTCAGGCTCTTTCCCCAAGGTCCTCTGGTGGCATCACGATGCCCAGAGAAACAAGCCTGTTGAAATTAATCTGTCTTGGAGACCGTCCACACACAGGTCATGACTGTGGACGGCCAAAGCAACGAGTACCGTGGAGCGCTGGCTGGGTGACCAAGAACTCTTGTGCCAGCAAGGTGGTGTGCGATAAACGGGTGAAATCTGCTGGCCGCCCTTAAGATCGTAGGCTGGAGCACATCCCTTGCCTGGCAACAAGTCATGAACCTTGTCGTCCAAAAATTTCTAAAGAGCTACCCCGGGTACCCTGACTGCCTGCTGAAGAAGGCTCAGGTCTGAGTTCGCACTTCCGCCGTTCGCACCCTGCTTTGTCCCGCCTGGCAGTGTTTGCAGCGTCAGCTCTGCCTCCCCGTCACCCGTCTCATTGTTTGACGTGGCAACACGCTGGAATTCAACCCTCCACAAGCTTCCAGCGATTTGTGGCAGCAGCTCATAGCCATTACCATTATGAAAGTGAACACATGGCCCTGACAAGCAGACGGTGCGGACCTCGGGGTGTTGAGCCACCGAGATGAGGCAGGTGAAAGAGCTCTACACCATCCATGCCAGTTTTGTGAAAGAAGCCAACCAAAATGTCAGTGCGGACAATGCCCTGTCAGCATTATCATTGTGGTGATCTTATTCCTGGACACGATCGTTGGACACTCTGAAACAACAGGTCCCGCCAGCGACGGAGGAGAGACGGACACAGAAGCGGACACGGAGCCTTTCACTCCGCGAATCCACAAGGCCCTACAGCTTCTCAATTTTAATCGGTCTCATTATGCAGTGGATTTTCGGGGTCCAGGGCTAGTGCAAGGCGGCGCATCAGCTCTCAGGGTGCATTCCATCTGAGGCAAGTCAGGGCTGTGTTGAAGCTGTGCCGGAGGAAGCGGAGGAGGAGGAGGTATTCCAAGACACATGACGTTACTGAGATCCCCTGCCTTTGGAAGAGGTTGGCGTCAAATTTGAGGCGGAGGATGAAGATGAGGAAGATCAGATTGCAAGTGTCTCCCTCGACCCAGAGCTTGGGAAATCAAGGCTCCATCTCTCACATGAGTGCTTGGAATGCCTCCATTTTCCTCCAACATGATCCGCGCATTAAGGCCATCAAAAGAACAACAGTTACTGGGTTGGCCCACCCTCCTGGACAAACACAAAAACTCAGCACATTCTTCCACCCGACCCTAATAGAGATAAAATGCAGGGAAATGGAGACCTTGCTGATTGGATCAACTGAAGACATCTGTTTGTCTGCTTCACATTTCTACCGAAATAATTCCCGTGGAAACAACAACAGCGACGGACAGCAGTTAGAGTGACCCAAGTAGCCGTAGTGGCAGCAGCATCAGGCAAGGTGCCAGAAAGCCTATGGGTGACATCTGGCTAATCTTTATTTACCACCTACACAACACATGAAAGCAGGGGCACACATACAACACACAGATGACCAGCTAACAGATCATGTGCACGACTATCTGCCGTCTCAACACCGATGTATTTTGTATGTGTTCCTTCCGACCCAATAGACTTCTTGGTATCCAAAAATGGTACGAATGGCCCCGGAGCTGGCCGCCACTCCATAAGGTTTTTTGTCCCTGCCCATCAGCCCAGCGTCAATATCTGAGCGGACCTTCCGCATCAGCTGGTGGTAGTCAATACAGACAAACGCATCGGCATTCCTCCCACAGATAATGTGGGATTGATTTGACTTTTCATCAAGAAGATCAGGCATGGATCTCTGATGATGTGTGGCCTCCATTTGCCGAGGTCACCGATTAGTTGCCGGTCTACTTTCACATTCCTCTTCAAACAGAAATGTTCCTCTTGAAAACTTTTTTTTTTTAATGAATCATTTCTTCATGCAATTTTTATTCTCCGTTTCCCAACAGTTCATTTTGCTGTTTTCCCCTGGGAATAGACTGTAAAAGACAGCAAGGTTTCATGACCACCGTATTCCATTTAACTCTCTTTTACTTTAGAAGTTTTCGCATTGACAATGGTTTGAGGTCATTGTGCTGGAGATACAGTAAATTATGGTCCTTTGGAACAAAAAGGGCTTCTAAGTGGCATTTCTTTCTCCATCACAATTTTAATAGTGGCTGAAAACGGTCATATTTATAATTTTTGGGTCATGTTGCTGTTGAATACGCTATAATCAATGTCCTTTGGAACAGAAATGTGGCTTTTAATTGACATTTTTCCCTCACAATTTTTAACAGTGCTGACAAGTAATTTATAGTATTTTTTGGGGGTCATGTTGCTGTGAGATACAGCAAAATCATGGTCCTTTAGAACAAAATGTGGCTTATAAGTGGCATTTCTCCCTCACAATTTTTAACAGTGGCTGAGGAAGTCATTTTTTTATAATTTTTTGGGTCATGCTGCTTTGAAATGCAGGCAATACTCACAGGTCCGATTCTAAAAAAAAAAAATTTTCTAACAGACATTTTTCTTACACATCTGTCAAAGTGGCTCAAGGGTCAATGTTATGAATTTTTGGGGGCATTTTTGCGCCTGTGACATGCAGCAAATACTACAGGGTCCTATTGTAAAAAATGTTGTTTCTAACAGACACTTTTTCTTCACAATTGCAAGAGTGGCTCAAGGGTGATGGACTGTCAGAAACAGGAATAGGTAGTACACTGTTTAATTCGGACATATGCAAAATGACATGTTTTTGCAAGATCTTTAACTTAGCTACGATACTGTAATTGAGACACCCATTTAATACAATTAAAAAAGAGTAACAAGACATGGTGGGGATTCCATCTACTTTTAAAAATGTGTTTACTATAATAAAACAACTAAAAAACTTGCATGTACAAAATAGCTGGTAAAAAAATTTCTCTGAATTGTACAAGGGATGTACGGAAGACTTGACCAGATGTAGTTTATTCAGAGGACAGAGTTATGGAGCACGACAGAAACAAAGAACAAGACAATTTCCTCCAGCAACAGTTGAGTAAATGAGAAAAAAGAATGCCAAGAAAAAGGCACCTGGGTGGAACAGGATCGTTAACCTCCAGTATTCAAGTGAAGCTCAATTGGTCCGCACATCATGACGGAGGGCAATGCGCTACCCCAGGTTCTTGGACCTGTGTACTGAGGATGGCTGGAGGTCTTACCTCACACATCCGCTTCCGCACTCTGCATCAGCATGACTGTTTCGTTGCGCGTCTTAAGGGCTTTTTACCGTGTTAATAGATGACGGAGGATGACAGCCAGCCTGGGCTCTCACCGGGAACCCCTGTAACTCCGGCCCTGGCAGCTGAACCTGCTTTAACAGATGCTGACGCAGCACACTGCTCTCACCATTAGGGGCAATCAGGGAAGCATCCAGAAATTTCCTACAAAAATCAGATTTTTAAAAAGGTGATTTGTCTGTGAGGTTAACGTAGTGTCAAAAAGGGCTCCAGGCTGGACACGACATTTGCACAATTTGAGGCTTAAAATTTTTCTGGGGCTTAAAGTCACTATGTGGTCGCATCATTTGATCTCCAGGGGTGTCTGTCCTAATCATGGAGAAGATTTGGAGAAAAATGAAACCATTGAATGATTGGCTGAATCCTCTCGAAGCCAGGAGGGCAAATGTCTTCTCCAACTAAGAAGTGTTGTTGGGATGATAGGACATTTTATATTACTTATTGGGGTGTGTGGACAAATTAACAACATCTACACGTGTTTAAAAATACCTTAAAAACTGCAGGGAGGTGGGTGTATGTTGTGTTTATCAACACTTGAAAAAAAAGCAAAATGAAAATAATGGAAAAACTATAAATAAAACTTCCCTAAATAAATTTTCTGTAAACAAATGTCATTACCAAACATATACGAAATTGACAGTCCACTGACAAAATAGAGCAAAGTGCCACTTTGTGTATCTGTCTGTGGGTCAAACAGGTTTAGGGTCTTCGCGTACAGGACAGATATAGTCAATGTCCAGTGAACTAAAATTGGTGGTTGTAAAAGAACTCCTTTTTCCGCACTTTTTTAAATACTTGGGGTCAGTGCATGATCGAGTCTCATGCTGTGGCCCAGGACAGGTATAGTCAATGTCCAGGTGAAACTTAAAATGGTGGTTCAAAAGACTCCTTTTCCCATGCTCACTTTTTGAAATCTGGGTGGTCATGCAGGTTGGGGCTCCATGCTGTGGCTCAGGACAGGATGAGTCTATGTCCCCGTGAAACTAAAATGGTTGGTTGAAAGACTCCCTTTTGTCAGGAACTTTTAAATCTGTGGGTCAGACAGGTTTGATGTCATACTGTTGGTACAGGACAGATATAGTCAATGTCCAGATTTCAACTAAAATGTGGTTGTAAAGACTCCTTTTTCCGCACTTTTTAAAAACTGGGGGGTCAGCAGGTTTGGGGCTCATTCTGTGGCCCATACCGGTAATATCATGTCAGTGGAAACTAAAATGTGTGGTTCAAAGACACCTTTTCCAGTCACTTTTTAAATGTGAGGGTATGCAGGTTTGGGTGGGGCTCATGCTGAGTCTTGAGGACAGGGAAAGTCCTATGTCCAGTGAAACTAAAATGGTGGTTGAAAGGACTCTCCTTTTTCCGGCACTTTTTAATCTGTGGGTCAGACAGGTTGATGGTCATACTGGTTACAGACAGATTGTCCAATCCAGTTCAACAAAATGGTGGTTGAAAGACTCCTATGTTTTCCGGCACTTTTTATATCTGGGGGTCATGCAGTTTGGGCTCATTGCTGCCACCAGGACAGGGAATTCAATGTCCCAGTTCAAGTAAAAATGATGGTTCAAATCATACTGCCTTCTGCACTTTTTAATTTTGTGCGTGATGCAGTTTTAAAGGGATTCATTCTGTTGTAAAAGACAGGGATATGAATGGTGTGTGACTATTTTTTCTGTGGCTTATATAACCAAAGTGTGTTGCCTAAGATGTATCACGTATCCATTTGACCTGTTTGTGGAAGTTATTCCCAGCTTCTCCAGCACTGTTTGGGTGTACAGAATGAATGTGTTTTGTTCTCTCCCATTAGACTTTAATGGTCATGCATACGCGATAATTCTATATCGACTATCGGAAATCGTCTTGATAATTGCCGATAACGACTATCGACCCGATGACGATAGTCAACGTAATCGCTCATCACTAAACATTGCTTCAGTTCATTGAAATTTATGGCCATTTATTTATGCACGTTTCTCTTAAGATCCATCTAAACATTTCAATAGGGTTGTGGTCTGGATTTCACTATTTTAGCCGTTATGACAGAGCCCCATGTGTCACTTTATGTTGGAATAACTTTTTGTTACTTTTACCTATCCTTGTGATTCAGAGAATGCATTCTCTTGACACATTGGGCCACATTAATGAAAACTGACTAGGTCTAAAATTCACTTTGTTTCCCATAGCAACCAATCAGAGTGCCCCTCTCATTTTCCAGAGCACTATATGAAATGAAAGGGGTGCTCTGATTGGTTGCTATGGGAAAGAAAGTGAATTTTAGACCTAGTCAGTTTTCATACATGTGGCACTTGTGTTTTACATTGCTAATAAATTTTGGTCCATACAAAAGTTAGCTTGTGAAATAAAGTGAATTACACCATACACACTAGTTTATAACTAGCATCTGCCATATATATTCTTTATGTTGGCATACTTTTTAATTGTCTTTTTATTTTTAGTAGCAATATTTCCCATATTAATGAAAATTTGCAATATAGATTTTTTTTAGGAACTAGTCAGTACTAATGTGGTTTTAAGGGCTACCTCAGTAAATTACTCTGCATACCTTAGCACAATTAAATGCACCCCCTATCTGTTTCATAGAACTTAAAGCAAAGTGGAGGTGAAATTTAAAATTTCTCTTTTTTTGCAGATTTTCAGTTTGAATCCATTATTTTCTGGAACACAGTAGATTACACCAAGAAAATGCAATTTAACATCAATTTTCCCGATTCTGCCATCCTTTGAAATATCCCATAATGTAGCCCTAGGGCACTATTTGACTCAACCATAAGCCTCAGAATTATTTTTTTCCAATAATATGCAGTTTTAGCTGAAAATGTTTCAGTTTCACAAGAAATCCTGGGAAAAGCACCCCAAAATTTGCTACGCAATTTCTTCCAGGTAGGGCAATACCCTATATGTGAGTGTAAAATGGTTTTTGGGTGCATGACATACAAGGGAGGGAGCAATATTTGGCTTTTGAAGCACAGATTTTGATGGGCATCATGTTGCATTTGCAAAATCCCTAAAGTACCAGAACTTGTGAAACATTCCTTAAGTCACCCCATTATGGGTTCAACATCCCCTCACTGAACTCATCTAGGTGTTCTTTGTGCATTTTGGGCCCACAGTTGTTTTACAGGTTTTTTTTAGCACTGGCCCATGAAAATTAAAGAAAAAAAACCAGCATTTCCATGTTTTTTGTATTTTATTTTTACAGCATTCGCCATTTTGTACAATATAAATGAGAGGACACCTTTACTATCAATTTTATACAGTTTTTTATGTTTTACTACTTTTACACAAAGAAAATGTGTTTCTGTATACGGAGCCATGAAAGGACTTTGTAGAATGAGTTGACAATTTTATTGGTACCATTTTGGAGTTCATATGACACCTTGAACGCTTATTATCAGTGAGTTTGGGAGGAGGGATAAAAAAAAAAAAACACCAATCCTGGTAGGGTTTTTTATTTTTAGAGTTTACAGTGGTTTCCCTTAAGCTATAAATGGCATGTTAATTTAGCTGAACAGGTCAATAAGATTACAGCAATACCTAATTTTGTATGGAGCTATGTAGGGGCTTGTTTTTTGAGGGATGAGTTAATGTTTTTATTGATACAATTTTGAGGGGAAAATGAATAAATTTTTGGGGGAAGCAGGATGAAAAAAGTAATGCAATCCTGGTAGTGTTTTTTATTTTTATTATTTACAGTTCTCACCGTGCAGTAGAAATGTCATGTTAGTTCTACTCCATGGGGTGATATGATTATAGCGATGCCCAATTTATATCATTTTCTATGTTGTAGCACTTTTATAAAAAAAAGTGTTTTTGTTGTGTAAAACAATATTTATGCATCGCTATCTTCTAATGGCCATAATTTATTTTTCGCTATAGAAACATCACAATTCTGTCGTTGTTCATTTTATGGCATTCATCAAGCAGGTTAAATAGCAGGATAGATTTATAGGCTAGGTCATTACACACATGGGGATACTAAATATGTGTACTTTCTTATTTTGATCTTTTTTGGGGGCAATTGATGTTTATAATGGTGAAAAGGTGGTGTGTGTTTTAATTAATTTATTTGTGAGTGTGTTTTGTACTGTTTTTTTACTTTCACTTTTTAAGATGTGTAAGCTTCCCGTGTCATAGGCACTAAAGCAACCCTATACCATCAGAGATGCAGACTTTGAAGTATGTTTGATAGTAAGCCAGATGGTCTTCTTTTCTCTTTAGTCCACGGGACACGGTGATCGAGGTTTCCATAAAGATTTAAACATTTTGATTAATCTAACCACAGCATAATATTTCATGTTGCCTTAGACTATTTTAATTGGACTTTGACCTAGAGAAACTAGTGGTGTTTCTGGGTTGTGTTATTATGTGGTTTCTTCTTCACAGAATAGAGCTTTTGCTTTCCTTTGAGGACTGCATGGCTGACTGTGTTTGATTTCTAAAAGTATTGATAAGCCCCTGCAGTGATTTGCATGACCCAATAATCCATGTTTTAATGCAGTGCCACCTGAGGACTCCTGATCATGAGTATTCAATGTTGATAATCAGCCTTGTTTATTGTGCACATGGATCTCTTCAGATTCCCTGAATCTTCTGATAAGATTTTGTAATGTAGGTGGTCAGATGTTCTTTGAAATTTTACATGAAGGAACTATTTTCTGAAATTTTTCAATAATTTTTGGATGCTCTTTTTCATAGAACAGTGAGCCTTTCATCATCTTTGCTTGTGAGAGAATTTGCCTCTCTAACATACACTTTTATACACCTCATTTTATTTAGTTTAAAATCAACAGATTTACAAATCATTGCATTCTTGCTTTCTTTAAATTTTACACAGCATCCCAACTAATTTGGAATAAGAGTTGTATCAGTCATGTACAGTACTATAATTATTACTACTTTTCAATATGTTTTATTTAGGTTTTTTACAGTATAAAACAAAACAGAACTCCTTTTGAACAAATATCAATACACATATTTAAGTAGTGTTAGAAAATATGGAAAGAAACATAGCTCTGCTGTTTAAATGAAAAAATCCTTACATAGAACTGGTATAATTCTTGTAAAGTTTTCATAGCAATACAAAATATTTTTATTAGACTAGTAAAAGTAAAAATATCGTTAAGGCCTGTTAAATGTTTTCAGAAACAGTTCAATTGGACCATTATACTTGTTTTGCATATGGTTGGTGAATAAAATCAATGGGGGGAGACAGCAAATGTGGGGATTATGATAATCGGACATGTGTAATCACTGCTCAAGGGCTTTGGAGAATGAAAGCGTATGACAGATTTACAGGTTGAAACTTTGGCAACCTTCAAATTACTCATATTTCTTGAATTTAACCTTTATATAAATTCATTTTTTTTATTTG
This sequence comes from Phyllomedusa bahiana, assembly GCA_025379985.1. NCBI lineage: Eukaryota > Metazoa > Chordata > Amphibia > Anura > Hylidae > Phyllomedusa > Phyllomedusa bahiana. The sequence goes on along the minus strand of JAODAL010011818.1, from coordinate 9,242 downwards.
CATGTTCTATTTAAGAAGTTTATTACTTCTAATATACCCTATGAGGACAGAATGATTTTCTGATGTTTTGTGATTACCTGTTTAGCTGTCATAAAAAAATAAACTCAAAAAGTATGAATTGGTTTGGGGATTGTTCAGAACATTAAGAAATAGCAAGGAAGCAAAAGGGTTCATTTGCTATACTTAGAAACCTGCTGGAGTAGTAGATGTGCCTTTTTCCAAATGGTCTAATCATTTTGCAGCCAAATATTGTATGTTTTATGTATCTTGTTTGTGCTTATAATCCTCAGCAATTTCTTCAAGACTGCCAAGATTTAATGCAGTGTAAAGGCAGCAAAGAACCATCTTGTAGTTTCAATAGCAACATGCTGGTATGAGGCACATCTAAATGTTGAATCTATCACTTTAAATGGATATCATTATCAGTGGCATAAAAATATGGGGTTCTTAGGTTTCAAGAAAACTACAAAATACCGTATAAACCTAGGACACAATACAATATAACTTTTAATACTAATCAATCAATAAAAAGTATATACAAAAATAGGGCCTAAGCGAACCCCTATTCTAATCCCTCATATAGAGCTATAACTACCTATCAGAAAAAATGGGGTTGTCGCCCCAACAAGGTCGAATGCGCTTTTGCATCTTTTGGATGGCGAAGCCTCATGCTAATCAAATGCTGAGTCTCTAGCGGCGCCTGCGTAGTGGTGTTCAGAGGCTGCCAGTTTGATCATACTTGCAGAAAGCCTGACTGAAAGGTGAGTCTATTATAATAAGATGTGTTACATATATCTCATTGGTTGTGACTTGCTCCACCTTTTTCCTTTTGTATATATATATAGAGGGGCATTTATAGCACTTCTTTGTCATCATACCACCTGTTGGTTTATCGAAACAATAGCTATTTTCTACATGGGATCCTTTCAATGATTATCATGAACCCTTGCATTCACATTGCATACTATGGTTCTATCTCCTAAGGGACATAAGCCTTTTTTTGTTCATTTTGGATATATTATCTTGCCCTTTTTGTATGTATTTGTTGTCTTTTTCATTTATTTAGGTTCTTTATTTCCCTCTGTCCAATATCCCTGATGGTCCCTAGTATCAAAATATATACAGGGGGGAGGGGGGATGAAACATGTTTGATTGTGCTTATTAGCTACTAGGAGCATTTCTTTTGATATCATGCATTATGTCTCCTTTTAGTTATATTTAAATTTGCATAGGGAATATAAAATTTGTTTTCTTTGTTTACTTAGTTTGTAATTATTTAGTGGACATTATACATATTAAGAGTAGGGCTTTGTTAGGATTTGGTAGATTAGGTTCCTGGTGGGGGCGCCCTTGTTGGGGCGATCATCCCATTTTGTCTGATAGGTAGTTATAGATCTATATGAGGGATTAGTATAGGGTTTAGCTTAAGCCCTATTTTGAATATACTTTTTATTGATTGATTAGTATTAAAAGTTATATTTTATTGTATCCTAGGTTTATACGGTATTTTGTAGTTTTCTTGTTGGTGTTTATTTGTATAACCGGGTATTTACATTATCTGATGGATTTTGTCTCACCCATTTATCTTTTAGAGGTTTCTGTAGTTTTCTCAATTCTTAGGTTTCAATTGTACCTGAGAACTTGTGCCTTAAGTGCTTAAATAGTCCTTCAAGAGGATACATAAATACTGCATGAATACTTTTTGTATGTAAAGATGGAGGCTCAGTTATACAGTGACACATAGATGGGAACATAGGGCCACATATATGAAGTGTCTAGGTGTAAGACTGTATTTATTAACCATAGCAACCAATCAGAACTCCTCTTTCATTTCACATAGTGCTCTGAAAAAAATGAAAGGGGAGCTCTGATTTGTTGCTATGGGCAACAAAGAAAGTCTGACCTAGTTTTCATACATGTCCTCCATAGTATAATTATGGTGTTGATTAATTTCTTTCATTAATATGAGAGTTAGATCCTTAATTCCAACTAGATCTTCAATCACAATCATTCCCTATTTCACATGTAAGATTTACTAATGACTATTATTACATGTACTAAGCCTTTTGGTAGTGCTTACAGATATAGCAATGTCTATCCCGAATTTGATATCATGGCTTTCTGTGTTATCTGTTCTTAGATCACAAGATAGGCCATTAAAAAGCTTTGAAAAAGTTGAGATAACATTTTGTGCCATGACATATGGTGTGTTAACTACTAAGTTTATTTTTGCTACATCTGTATGTCTTAACTTAAAATTGAAAGATGTGTTCTGAGACTATTATATTGAATGCTTATTCTTAGTATAGGGCAACAGCATCAGATCGGTATGGGAGAAGGGGGTCAGGGTGTTTGACTATCAGGCATAGCATCCTACAATTTGTAGAAGATGTGCCTGGTACTGCAGATCTCTGCAGCTAAAGCCCAGTGAAGAGCACTGAGCTGTAGTAACAGGAATAGCAACTACAAAGTGTATGGAGCCTTGCCTGATACACAACGAAGAAGATGCAGTGTTTATTCAGATGATTACTGCAGATGCTGAGAGTTTGACTCCAACTGATCTGATACTGATGGCCTAACCTATAGATAAGCCATGTGTTTTAAAGTCCTGGAAAAAACCCTTTAAATGCTAAGAACACATGAAAATGTATACTGTTCTCTTACGTTCAGATAACTCATATTGCAGAATTTGCACAAAACTCTTTACTAAGCAGTCAGTATAGAGAAGAAATACAAAATAGCAAAATGTGATCAAGCTTAACAGCAAATAAAAAAAAATGTTTTATCACTTTGTAATTATACGCATATAAAAGCTGAGACCTTGTGACTATCATATTCTAACAGATATATAGAGAATACAGTTTTCTTATAATGTTTTATAATTACATTTCTGGCATTTTATTGATGTGTTATGACCTTAAGTCACATATTTGTTTCTCTTAGAAAACTGAATTATGATCTCTATCTAGTTCATAGCTTCGGTAAATGTCACAACTCTGGCATTCTCTTATTAAAAGAGTCTCAATCTTGCTGGTCTGTAACATTACCCTTTTTTTTTTGTTGTCCCCACAATGATATTGCCTGTATGCCTATCATTGTTAACATTTGGTATGTAGTTTAGTATCTTTTAGGTGGTTGGTTTCACCAATTCGATAATTAATCATTTTAAAATGTGGTTATAGTGGTCTGTCAGAAGTATTATTGCTTCACATTGCTTCTGACTAACTTGGCTATTGTTAATTATAATTTGGCATGTACAGAAATCCCTCAACATACATTATTAATTGGTTGTAGTCAGACCATTACATATTAAAACCGTAGCTCCATGGAAAACTGGTAATTGGTTCTGAAATCCCCAAAATGTTACCCAATATAACGCAAAATAAAGTTTAAGAACATAACTTAACAATCAGAAAGAACTGCTGGGAGTTGGAAAATAGTTACTTTTCTAAGGATTGGAGCTTATTTGGGTAAAACTTTACAAATTGTACCTAAAAAACAAAAATGGGCTTACCCTCACCTGGTAACCAAAGGAACCGTTCAACCTGGCTCATGCAACTAGCAGCACAGAAAATGTTGTACCACACTGTACTAAAGAGAGGTGCTTCTGGAACACCACTCGCTGGATGTTCTCCACTAACACAGATCTTTTACAAGGAAAATGTTCATGATAGTTGGCTGGATATTCCATAAATCACATCTGCTATAGATGACCAATGTCTGTAACCTGTGATGGACTAGCATACCGAAGGACCACATGTTCCTCAGGTGGGCCCTGGGACTGACACACATACTGTTGCCAGCGTGGATAGGCCCACATGGTGGGCCCCAAACTCTGTGGCATGTTTCTGACTGTCTTCCCAAAAAATCAAATAATTGCTTAAAACATAATCTGTTAGTAGAGGATAGCATATGGGTAATCCAGGGTAGTGTTCCCAATACAGTTTCCAACTGTATCTCTGTCCTTGGGATACACATAAAGTTGAAAACTATGGCCAGCAAATACTGTGCGGCACAGGAAGAGCCTATGGCCCACTGTAGTAAATGTCATAAGTGGCATGATAAACCAAAGTTATCACAACTTCTGCGCTGCTTTGACTCTTACGCTGACAGCGTTAGGTCTAGGCCTGAGGCAATTAGCCAAGGAGACAAAGGGAGCAGTGTCTTGGCATAGGTGGTGTAATGACATCATGCCTCCAAGCCGGACACCAGCTGCAAGCGTGAGCTGTTCAGCAGGTGAATTAGGAGAGGTTAATATCTTTTTATTTTTTAACAATCAGCTGACCTAAATATCTACCTACAGGGTGCATATATACCTACCTACAGAGGCCTTATATTCCTACAGTTGGGTCTGTCTACCTAGAGGGGCCTATATATTTATCTACAAGAGTCCTATATACCAATTAGCAGGTGACCTATACACCTACCGATAGGGGGATTATATATCTACCTACAGGGTGTCTAGACACCTCCCTACAAGGTATCTATATACCTACCTATATGCAGTCTATATACCTATCTACCTACCGTGGGCATATATATCTTCCTACTGGGGGGCTATATATCTACCTACCTACTAAAGGGCCTTTATGCCTATCTTCTGACTTGAGGACCTCTATGTTTACCAAGCTACCCACTTACTGGTGGACCTGTCTATCTACTTGCCTAATGGATGAGTCTATGTCCCCACTTAATTTGGGAGCTTTATATCTATCTACCTACTGGAGGAACTATACACCTATCCAGTAGGAGAGGCAACCTACCGATGAGGGGCCTACATACTTTCCTACCTAATAAGGGGACTTTTTACCTGCATACATACTAAATGGGAGAACTAGTTTCCTTTTTTTTGGGGAATGAAAATCTTTACCAAAACCAAAGGGGAAAAGGGGCATAACTTACTAATGGGGCCCCCAAAACCTACCTGCCCAATTTTTGGGACCCCTATCTTCTTCCAAATTTTGGGTACCTATATAGGGGGGGTTTCTTTACTGAGGGGACACCAAAGAAGACTAAAACTTGTTTTACAAAAGGGAGGCCCATAGCCATTTAGAGGCACTTTTACTGTTTGGGGTACCAGGGTGTCATTATTTCCATTAGGGGCACTATGGATGGAGAGTTTGTACAGAGGTGATAATTGGTGGGGAGATGCTGTAAAAGTGACGATTCTAAGATGTTTGTGTGGTAATTTTTTTCAGGGGAAAAACATACCCGGGAAATATCTTGGAAGTCTAGGGTTGGAGAAGAAAAGGGGAAAAGGAAAAGACTCACAGAAAAAAAAAATGACAAAACAGAGAAGGAAATGACTCTCATAGATTTGTTTTCTATGATTTTATGTAACTGATTGTAATCAATTTTAAATCTGTAAGAACCGCTACAACGGGTATTATAACTATATTGCCACTGTATGGTGGAATATTTTTTGTGAAAATTTTAAATTTTTAAAGGTATGTTGTTTATTTAGTTACTTTGTGGGCATGATGGGTGGGTTTTTCAACCTTTTTTTTAGGTGGTGATTTGTTCTGGATTATCATCACTTGTGGTTTTGGGAAAGTGGTCATAAAGTACGGTTGTTTAGTCTTGGAATTATGTTAATATTGGTGTTGGGATTGTGGTTTTGTGTAGCAGTATTATTTGGCAACTATTTTACCATTATTTAGTGGTTTTATACTTAGAACTTGGCAGCAGATGCCAAAACAAATAGGACCGAGGGGTGTATTAAAAGGGACATAGAGTCACACACATTCTCCCACCATGGGCAGCCACACAGGAAAATTTTGACATTTTGGGGGACCCGTACCAGGAAAGCAAAGTACACTTGAACACGTTCAAAGAGGGCAACAAAAAATAAAAAAAATTTTGACTCCAAACATTAGCAAAAATTTAAAAAAAAATTTTGTTTTGAGAAAAAATGGCTTAGGGTGACATAAAAAAATGTAAGAATGTCAGGGGGCAAAATAGAGATCTCCCCTGATCTGTTTATACCAGGATTGTTCTATAAAAGGGGATCCCCTTTTTCTAAAAAAAGAAAATATCTACTTAAAATAAAAGGGGATTCTTTACTGTGAAAAGGAGTGAGACTGTGAAATTTTCCCCAGATAAATATCATGGTGAATTCACTATTTACAGTATATAGTATGTAGTCAAAGATTAAAGGGGTTGTGCAGAAAAAAATATGTTATTGAGGTCAGGGTGGTTTAAAATAAGAGAGAAAAAAAAAAAAAAAAAAAATTTCCCCCCCTGTCCCTGACAACTTTACTCCGGGAAAGGTGAGTTTCTCCCAAACTTTCGGATTTTCATTTTGACACCAGGCTCGGACTGGGGCCCGGGGACCGGGGAACCCCCCGGTGGGCCCCCCCCGAGCCCGGGGGGGCCCCGGAGGCAGGTGGCCCGCTCCCCGGGGCCCTCCCCGCACCCGGTCACTAAACGCCCGGGCCCGCGCCCCCTTGGGGGACCCAAGCCCGGGCCCGGGGGATTTGGGGGATAAGTCCCCCGGGCCCCGGGCTCCGGGTTCACGGACCCAAGGCCACTATTTGCCTCTACCCCCCGGGGGTGAACCTTTTTGGCCTTCAGCCTCCGGCGCCCCCCTACTGTGACAAGGTGGCACGGGTGACGCACTTCACCGACCACCATGCAGGGCGGCAGAGGGAGGGGCGGCAGCAGGGGAGGGGCCAGGACTGTCCAGGAGGGGGACCCGGGAGCGGAGCAAGGAAGTATTGATTGTTTTTTGTTTTTTGTTTTTTTAAACTACCTAAGGGGGGTGGGCTCTGGGCACTAGGGGGGGACACTGGCAAGGGGGCCCCTGGCTACTATGGGGGACCTGGAAAGGGGGCCCGGGCTCAGGGGGGGCCCGGGTAAGAAGGGCCCTGGTACTAGGGGGGGGGACACTGGCAAAGGGGGGGCCCTGGCATATGGGGGACACGGCTAAGGGGGGCCCCGGGCTACGGGGATTTTTTAAGGGGGGCCCTGTACTAGGGGGGGGGACACGGGGCAAAGGGGGCCCGGGCACTAGGGGGGGATATTGGCAAAGGGGGGCTCTGGCTACTAGGGGGGACACGGGCAAAGGGGGGGCCCGGGCTACTATGGGGGGACACGGGCAAAGGGGGGCCCGGGCAATGGGGGGACACGGGAAAGGGGGGGCCCGGGCTCTATGGGGGGGACTGGTGGGGGGCCCCTGGCATAGGGGGGAAACTGGCAAAGGGGGGCCCCCTGATTTTGGGGGGCACTGGCAAAGGGGCTCTTTTTGGGGGGGGGACCGGGTAAGGAGGCCCTGCTACTATGGGGACACTGGCTAAGGGGGGGCCCGGCTACTAGGGGGGGCCCACGGCAAAGGGGGGGCCCGGGCCTACTAGGGGGGGGACCGGGAAAAGGGGGGCTCTGGCTACTGGGGGGGAAAATGGAGGGGGGCTCGGCTACTAGGGGGGGGACAAGGGCTAAGGGGGTCTGGCACTAGGGGGGGACATGGCAAAGGGGGGGCCCGGGCTACTATGGGGAGGGGGGTTAAGGGGGGGCCCCGGGCTACTATGGGGGGGACACTGGCAAAGGGGGCCCTGGCTACTATGGGGGGCACTGCAAAGGGGGCCCTGGCTACTATGGGGGGGACAGTGGAAAAGGGGGGTTTGGCACATGGGGGGGGACACGGGCAAAGGGGGGGCCCCGGGGCTATAGGGGGGACACTGGTAAGGGGGCCCTGGCTACAGGGGGGAAGGGCAAGGGGGGGGCCCGGGGCTACTATGGGGGGGACACGGGCAAAGGGGGGGCTCTGGCTACTATGGGGGGACAAGGCAAGGGGGGCTCGGGCACTAGGGGGGGGAAAAAAGCTAAGGGGGGGCTTGGTACGGGGGGGGGACCTTGCTAAGGGGGCTCTGGTACAAGGGGGACATGGCAAGGGGGGTTTGGGTACTAGGGGGGGACACTGGCTAAGGGGCCCTGGTACAAGGGGGGACACTGGCAAGGGGGGCTCTGGTATATGGGGGGATGGAAAGGGGGGCCCGGGATATAAGGAGGGCCCTGGCACTTGGGGGGGACACGGGCAAAGGGGGGGGCCTGGCTACTATGGGGGGACACTGGCAAAGGGGGGCCCTGGCTACTATGGGCGGGCCGGGCTAAGGGGGGCCCCCGGGCGCTATGGGGGGGGACACTGGCTAAGGGGGGCGCGTGGATACGAGGGGGGGCACGGCTGGGGGGGGCCTGGCTACTAGGGGCACGGAAAGGGGGCCCGGCTACTGGGGGGGGACGCGGCAAAGGGGGGCACTGGCAAAGGGGGGGGCTAGGCTCAGGGGGAACCGGGGCTACAAAGTGGGGCCCGGCAACAGGGGGAGACTGGCTACGGGGGGGGGGCTCGGGGGGAAACTGGGGGGGGATGTACTATGGGGGGCTTGACAACAAGGGGGGGCCCTGACACAAGGGGGGGCCGGTACGGGGGTGCCCTGGCTACAAGGGGGGGCCCTGTACTAAGGGGGGCCCGGGTACCTACAGGGGGCCCCGGGCCCCTCATTGGGGGGCCCCGGGTACCTAATGGGGGCCCTGACTAAAAGGGGGGGGCCCTGGCTCCCTACAGGGAGCTCTGGAAAATCTAAGGGGGCCCCTGAAACCTACGGGGGGGCCCTGACACAACATGGGGGGCCCCAGCCCCCATAGGGGGGGCCCTGACTAAAAGGGGGGGCCTGCTACCTACAGGGGGCCAGCAACAAAATGTAAATGGTCACACAAAAACCCCCTCAATAAAATACCACAGAAAGCCACGATGCATAAAATGCCTTAGGAGGATTCCCCATATCCACCGTCAAATGCCCCGGAAATATAAAGATGGGACTCACATAAAAAAAGGGCTTCTTTATTCAGATCACAGGTCAAAACAGGGTGCAACGTTTCGGCTCAAAAAAGAAAACAGAGTTTTTCTAAAGTTTAATTACACGTCTTCAAGTATCTCATTATATACAAAAACACCAATAGTCATCTTTCACCAAAACCCAAATGAAACACTCACAATTAATTGACGGGGGTTAAAATTAAACATAAGTGTACAAAAATATAAAAAAAATACATCGATCATAAAAAACAAAAAAATCCCCTACCTTACTGTTTAAAACACAGAGCGGACCAACAAGGGTGTAACCGGCACTCGGCGTCTTCCCAAGCCACGCGCATGTTGCACTCACCGCGCAGGGAACAAGACTTAACCAGGAAAATTAATTGCGCATGCGTCAAGGGCACGCTTTAACCAAAAGCGGCCCAACTTC
>JAODAL010011817.1:0-98197 GCA_025379985.1 Phyllomedusa bahiana | reverse complement strand
TGGACTAAGAGATCTGAGAAGCTGATGTAGTAATACTAACAGGGCTAGCTCAAAATCAGTAGGACATTTGTAATGAACATATATTGCAAAGCTGCTTGTTTTTAAAGATCTTTAAATTAAAACCCCAATTTCATTGTAGCGAGACAACCCCTTTAAGTCTCCTTTTGTGCATGAAGCTACTGTAAAGCATCTCTCTGACTGCTTTTAAAAGCAATGCAAACAAGGTCTAGTGGCCAAAGTGAAAACTGCAAGACTTAAGAATTATTAAAAAATATTGAAAGTGATATGAAAAATTAAAGAAAACAACTAAAAAAAAGTGTTTAACATAAAAATGGGACTTAAACAATGACTCATTTTTTGATTACACATTCCCTTTAATAACCAGACCTAAAAAGACCAGCTAAATTTTTCAGCGCTTGTCTCTCTGAATTCCAGCAGTCATAATTGTTTTGAAAAAGCTGTATTGAAATATTTTTTGTATTTTTTTTCTGCATAGTTTGAGGTTACATACAAATTATTGTTTCTTTTATTAATTCATTTTTGCGGCGTGGAAAGAAATAAAAAAGATTTCTGTATTTTTTTTTAACCTGTTAAATTTTTTTGTGTGCAATATATGCACTTGATTTATTCATATTACATATTTACTTTAATTTTATTATTTAAAAAAAATGTAATACTTGTTTATGCTGTTAACTTTTTATTTTATTCAAATTGCATTGGAGGCTACCTCTTTTTTAAACTTTAATATAAGCTTAAAATGTAGAATGTACCGATTATGTGAACTGTTGACTCTCAAAAAACTTGTCACCTGGTTTTGTAGTGGCCTTTGGTTTGCAGAACTTTTTCTGCCAAAGTTTCTCCAGTTTCCAAATGCCTTTTGGTGGTACAAAAACTGTATTGGCTGCCACCTTGGTTTTCTTGGCAATTTCTCTGCAGTGCAGACCTATACTTCCAGGGCCGCCAACAGAAATTTCAGGGCCCCATACAGCTGAAGCACCTGGGCCCCCCTGCAAACCACGCCCCCTCACCGCCACCAACCCCGCCCAGCAACCCCGAGCGTAAGAAATTTAAAAAAAAATCAGCATGTGTACAACAACCTATGCATAAAAAACTTTTTTTGTAGCACATGATAAACACTGTAATAAATAAATAAAAGCAATGCTAAAATTTGCTGTTTTTGTTCATCCTATCTAAGATAAAACAAAATGCAAAGTAAAATGTACCCCAAAATAATACCAAAGAAAACTACAGCACATTCTCCAAAAACAAACTCTTGCATTGCTACCGTGTTTCCCCGATAGTAAGACACCCCCGATAGTAAGACACCCCCGATAATAAGACACCCCCGATAGTAAGACATAGCGGTGTCTTAGGGAGGTCGCCTATGTAAGACGTACCCGAGAGTAAGACGTAGCGCGGCCTGATGACGTCACTGCCTGTGCCGGGATGAGCGCGCGGGAGGCCGGAGCAGTGAGGAGGCGGCGCGGCGCGGGAGCCGGAGCAGCGAGGAGCCAGGTAAGTGTTTTTCTGCCTACAGCTGGCCCTATACCTGTCTACAGCCGGCCCTATACCTGTCTACAGCCGGCCCTATACCTGCCTACAGCCGGCCCTATACCTGCCTACAGCTGGCCCTATACCTGTCTACAGCTGGCCCTATACCTGCTACAGCCGGCCCTATACCTGCCTACAGCTGGCCCTATTACCTGTCTCAGCCGGCCCTATAACCCGCCTACAGCCGTCCCTATACCTGCTACAGCCGGCCCTATACCTGCCTACAGCCGGCCCTATACCTGCCTACAGCCGGCCCTATACCTGCCTACAGCTGGCCCTATACCTGCCTACAGCTGGCCCTATACTGCCTACAGCCGGCCCAACACCTGCTACAGCTGGCCCTATACCTGCCCTAAGCTGCCCTATACCTGCCTACAGCTGGCCCTATACCTGTCTACAGCTGGCCCTATACCCGCCTACAGCTGGCCCTATACCTGCCTACAGCGGCCCTATACCTGTTACAGCTGGCCCCATACTGCCTACAGCTGGCCCTATACCTGCCTACAGCCGACCCTATACCTGTCTACAGCCGGCCCTATACCTGTCTACAGCTGGCCCTATACCTGCCTACAGCTGGCCCTATACATGTCTACAGCTGGCCCTATACCCGCCCTATATAAGACCTACCCCGAAAGTAAGACATACTGGGACTTTTGGGGGTAAAAAGAATGTAAGACGCTGTCTTACTATTGGGGAAACACGGTATCTCAACCAAATGATGAAAAAGCTATGGCTCCTGGAAAGCTGGGATTAAAAAAATCGCTGCAGTTTTAAGGGTGAAATGGTCGGTCCAGTCTTGTGTAAATAAACCTTAAAGAGGTCGTTCGCCTCATTAAAAAGTTATTTCTGAGGGTCCAGGGCCCCAAGTAAAATCTCCCCTGTCTTCTGTTGACACGCTGTCACTTTTGAAAAGTCAAGTCAGCTAGTGGCACATGAGTGCTGCAGCCAATCAGAAGCCACAGCGGTGACATCCCGGCTCAGAAGTGACGCCATGTTGACAGAAGGCCGGGGAGATGCCGCTGTAAGTATCAGATTTTTTTTTTTTCCTTTGGGCCCCGGATCCAGCACATATCCTCCTATTTGATACAATTACAGTATCGTGCATACAGAGAAAACTTCACATCTGCATCATAGATATCAAAACAGTTGGAGAAAATATTGTAGCATGCTGAAACTTTTTTGCAATTCACATGACAGACACCAAAAACAGAAAACCCATTAGCCCCCATCATAGTTAATAGGGTCTGTTGAGCACTATTGGGTGTCGGCTATGTAACGGATCCAGCACCACAGCTTTCTGTTCCGAGATGGCAGAGACAGCAAAATAACATCTGTAAACCCTGCATCCCACAGAAAGCAAGAGAGGGGCCACAGCACATGGACAGAGGGGAACAGCACAGGGAGAGAGGGGCACAGCACATGGACAGAGGGGCACAGCACATGGAGAGAGAGGGCACAGTTTCATGAAGAGAGGGGCACAGAACATGAAGAGAGGGGCACAGCACATGAAGAGAGGGGAACAGCACATGGACAGAGGGGCACGCAATGAAGAGAGGGGCACAGCACATGAGAGAGGGCACAGCACATGGACAGAAGGGCACAGCACATGGAGAGAGGGGCACAGCACATGTAGAGAGGGGCACAGCACATGTAGAGAGGGGCACAGCACATGTAGAGAGGGGCACGACATGGACAGAGGGGGCAAGCACATGGCCCAGAGGGGCACAGCTCATTGGAGAGAGGGGCACAGCACATGGAGAGAGGGGCAACAGCACATGATGAGAGGGCCACCCACCATAAAAGAGAGGGGCACAGCACATGGACAGAGGGGCACAGCACATGGAGAGAGGGGCACAGCACATGGAGAGAGGGGCACAGCACATGGAGGAGGGGCCCCAGCACATGGACAGAGGGGCACAGCAAATGGACAGAGGGGCACAGCACTGGACAGGGGGGGCACAGCACATGGAGAGAGGGGCACAGCACATGGACAGAGGGGCACAGCTCATGGAGAGAGGGGCACAGCACATGGAGAGAGGGGCACAGCACATGGAGAGAGGGGCACAGCACATGGACAGAGGGGCACAGCACATGGAGAGAGGGGCACAGCACATGGAGAGAGGGGCACAGCACATAGAGGGGCACAGCACATGGAGAGAGGGGCACAGCACATGGACAGAGGGGCACAGCACATGAAGAGAGGGGCACAGCACATGGACAGAGGGGCACAGCACATGGACAGAGGGGCACAGCACATGGAGAGAGGGGCACAGCACATGGAGAGAGGGGCACAGCACATGAAGAGAGGGGCACAGCACATGGAGAGAGGGGCACAGCACATGGAGAGAGGGGCACAGCACATGGAGAGAGGGGCACAGCACATGGACAGAGGGGCACAGCACATGAAGAGAGGGGCACAGCACATGGACAGAGGGGCACAGCACATGGAGAGATGGGCACAGCACATGGAGAGAGGGGCACAGCACATGGACAGAGGGACAGCAATGAAGGAGGGGACAGCACAGGGGACAGAGGGGCACAGCACATGGACAGAGGGGCACAGCACATGGACAGAGGGGCACAGCACATGAAGAGAGGGGCACAGCACATGGACAGAGGGGCACAGCACATGGACAGAGGGGCACAGCACATGGAGAGAGGGGCACAGCTCATGGAGAGAGGGGCACAGCACATGGAGAGAGGGGCACAGCACATGAAGAGAGGGGCACAGCACATGAAGAGAGGGGCACAGCACATGGACAGAGGGGCACAGCACATGAAGAGAGGGGCACAGCACATGGACAGAGGGGCACAGCACATAGAGGGGCACAGCACATGGACAGAGGGGCACAGCACAAGGAGAGAGGGGCACAGCACATGGACAGAGGGGCACAGCACAAGGAGAGAGGGGCACAGCACATGAAGAGAGGGGCACAGCACATGGAGAGAGGGGCACAGCACATGGAGAGAGGGGCACAGCACATGGACAGAGGGGCACAGCACATAGAGGGGCACAGCACATAGAGGGGCACAGCACAAGGAGAGAGGGGCACAGCACATGAAGAGAGGGGCACAGCACATGGAGAGAGGGGCACAGCATATGGAGAGATGGGCACAGCACATGGAGAGAGGGGCACAGCACATGGAGAGAGGGGCACAGCACATATACAGAGGGGCACAGCACATGGACAGAGGGGCACAGCACATGGACAGAGGGGCACAGCAAATTAACAGATGGGCACAGCACATGGACAGAGGGGCAGCACATGGACAGAGGGGCACAGCACATGGAGTCAGTGTCACAGCTCATGTAGAGAGGTGCACAGCACATGATGAGAGGGGCACAGCACATGAAGAGAGGGGCACAGCACATGAAGAGAGGGGCACAGCACATGGACAGAGGGGCACAGCACATAAAGGGAGAGGGGCACAGCACATGGACAGAGGGGCACAGGACACAGAGAGGGGACAGCACAGGGGGACAGAGGGGCACAGCACAAGGAGAGGGGGCACAGCACATGGAAAGAGGGGCACAGCACAAGGACAGAGGGGCAAGCACATAAAGGGAGAGGGCACGAAACATGGAGAGAGGGGCACAGCACATGAGAGAGGGGCACAGCACAGGACAGAGGGGAAACAGCTCATGGACAGGGAGGCACAGCCATGGAGAGAGGGCACAGCACATGGACAGAGGGGCACAGCACATGGACAGAGGGGCACAGCACATGGAGAGAGGGGCAAAGCACATGGAGCGAGGGGCCAATGCACAGGACAGAGTGGCACAGCTCATGGTGAGAGGGGCACAGCACATGGACAGAGGGGCACAGCACATAGAGGGGCACAGCACATAGAGGGGCACAGCACAAGGAGAGAGGGGCACAGCACATGAAGAGAGGGGCACAGCACATGGAGAGAGGGGCACAGCACATGGACAGAGGGGCACAGCACATGGATAGAGGGGCACAGCACATAAAGAGAGGGGCACAGCACATGGAGAGAGGGGCACAGCACATGGAGAGAGGGGCACAGCACATGGAGAGAGGGGCACAGCACATGAAGAGAGGGGCACAGCACATGGACAGAGGGGCACAGCACATGGACAGAGGGGCACAGCACATGGACAGAGGGGCACAGCACATTGAGAGGGGGGCACAGCACATGGACAGAGGGGCACAGCACATGGACAGAGGGGCAAAGCACATGGAGAGAGGGGCACAGCACATGAAGAGAGGGGCACAGCACATGGGACAGAGGGGCACAGCACATGGACAGAGGGGCACAGCACATGGAGAGGGGGCACAGCACATGGGACAGAGGGCACAGCACATGGAAAAGAGGGGCACAGCACATGGAGAGAGGGGCACAGCACATGGACAGAGGGGCACAGCACATGGAGAGAGGGGCACAGAACATGGAGAGAGGGGCACAGAACATGGAAAAGGGGCACAGCACAGGAAGAGAGGGGCACAGCACATGGAGAGAGGGGCAAAGCACATGGACAGAGGGGCACAGCACATGGAGAGAGGGGGCACGGGCACATGGAGAGAGGGGCACGCAAAATAGAGGGGCACAGCACATGGAGAGAGGGCACAGCACATGGACAGAGGAGGCACAGCAATGGAGAGAGGGGCACAGCACATGTAGAGAGGGGAAACAGCACATAGAGGGGCACAGCCATGGACAGAGGGGCACAGCACATGGAAGGGGGCACAGCACATGGACAGGGGGGCACAGCACATGAAGAGAGGGGCACAGCACATGGAGAGAGGGGCACAGCACATGGAGAGAGGGGGCACAGCACATGGAGAGAGGGGCACAGCACATGGACAGGGGGGCACAGCACATGGACGAGGGGCACAGACATCACTGGAGAGAGGGGCACAGCACATGGAGAGAGGGGCACAGCACATAGAGGGGCACAGCACATGGACAGAGGGGCACAGCAAAATGGACAAGAGGGCACAGCACCGGGACAGAGGGGCACAGCACATGGACAGAGGGGCACAGCACATGGAGAGAGGGGCAAGCTCATGGACAGAGGGGCACAGCACATGGACAGAGGGGCACAGCACATGGACAGAGGGGACAGCACATGGACAGAGGGGCACAGCACATCAAGACTGGACAGCGTTATTGCTCCTGACCTTATGTAGACGGCTGTGCTTCAAGTCCTTCCCCTCCTCCGACCCGACGGCTGGGGGAAGCGTCTGTGCCTTCCTCCTCCTCTTCCTTGTCTTCCCCCTGCTCTGTCCATGTGCTGCGGGGAAAAACCTGCTATGCATAATGCACATAGCTTAGGTGACCCTTTGCAGCTGAGGAGCGACGCTCCCTCGGTGTCAACCCCTCCTCTGTCAGCGGCTCTGGTCAGCAGAGACTATCAGCGCAGCGCTGAGGACAGGAGCCGCTGACAGGCAGGAAGAAGAGGTCCTTCTCAATTACTGTCATCAGGTGCTGCCCTAAGCAGCGGCCTTCCAAATGCCCCGCGTCACAAACCCGAATCAGTGAAGTTTCCGCCCCCGAGGCGAAGCATCACTGATTTAATCACGCAGCGCGGGCCCCAGCCTAACACAGCGCGCAGGCAACCGCATTCATATGGTACATGCCTGTTTTCTGTACTATTACTAAAAGAAGAAGGGGGCGGTAAATGCCGGCGGCGGGGGCCCCCCTTGCTTTACAGACTGGCGGGCCGATACGGGGTACTGCCTGTACCCCCCTAATGGCGGGCCTGTATACTTCTAAGGCTAGGCCTACACTGCATCGGACAAAAAACAAACAAAAGTCAACCGTTTTTTTACGATGCATGATCGCAATTTTTGTCATGTTTTGCGCAAATAACGCGGTCGGCTCTTGTTTTTTTGTCGTCGCCCATATAATTAATTGTATGGGAAGATGATGAAAAAACTCAAAGCACCGGCATATTATGCAACATGTTGGCATGAAGACGAGCTGAGAAAAAAATACTTGTGGAGACTACAGGTCCTTTTTCTATTATTGTCTATGGGGCTTCCTGAACGATCGTATTTCATTGCAGTGGAACAGTGCAACTGTCTGTCTTACTTTTTTTATTAATTTCCTTTTTCTTGTCATTCTGATAACAATGTGCTCTATCTTTTAAAGCAAAGTCATTCTAATCCTGTTATATAGAATAATAGGGTTTGAAAGTAATTTTCAAAAGTTGAGACACCTGTACAGACATTTTGCATCCAATTTCAAACCATAATTTGTGTTCTGTGCTACAAAGCAGCTGTCCTTGAATAAAGCCCTCTGGTTAAAATCAAAATTTCAGACTACTGTTGGGTTTGAGGTTAAAGGGAACCAGTCACATAGGTTATGCCCCCCTTGCTGAGGACAGCACAAGCTAGTGTCAGACATGCTGTTTCTAGCGCTGTGCCCCTTATTCTGTAAGATGCTGTAGCTTTAGAGCATTTACCCCTCAAATCTTATTCTATTATTATTATCTTAATGTTAGCCCCGCCCACCAAAGCCTAGCAGTGCCCATGTGGAAGTTATTCACGTTTCTACCTATTCAAAGTATCAGTTTAGGTGGGCGGGGCTAGCCTCAGGTGGGCGGGATTTGAAAAAAAACTGACTTTAAATGACTCTTTTCTGGCTGAAAACTGCAGATTTGAGCATTAAATACTCGAAAACTACAGCACCTTACAGAATAAGGGACACAGCGCTGGAAACAGCAGGTCTGAAACTAGCTTGTTCTGCCCTCAGCAAGGGGGCATAATCTATGTGACAGGTTCTCTTTAAAAATTCATTTATTTTTTATGTTTTTAACTTTCTTTTGATCCTATGAACCATGTCACAGTTATGCTGTAGTAGAACTGTGTTAATGTCAAAAATTTGGACCAGTAGTATATGGACTCCAGAAACAGGGACAAACTTACTTTTATATATGAAATAGATTGTAAAGGTATTTTCCTAAGAACCTATGGTTTCACAGGAAAGCTTCACTCTATATACAGTAAAAGAATTATCTATGTTAGTAAATACCTGTTCAAAGATGTAGATATAGATATACAGATATATCTACAAAAAGATAATGAAAGCGCACACTTGTAATTATTTTACTGTTTCCTGTGCCTTTAACTCCTGATCTATTCTGTCATTTACCTATTTGATTTGATGATCTCAGGTTGGATGAATGCGAGTCCCAGACAGAGTAGACAAAGTACTGGACAAGGAGGATCACGAGTCCAGTTTGGTAGATTAAACTCTCTGACAAATCTGCTGTCATATCCACTCTGTGCCCCCGCAATAAACTTTAATGCATGAGCCTGGAGCCAGGAATGATTGCAAACATTTATCCACCGCGTACTATATTTTATTCTCTTGTCCCAAAGTATCTTGCCATATTATTCTTCTACAACTAATACCCCAGAAACATATTTAATCTAAGTCAGCAGGGACATTTTTTCAAGAAACAGTTCGCTGTTATTTTTTTTCCTTGCTAGACACATTTCTTGTTGAGGTGACAACATAACCATAAAGTATATGGTCACCTTTGGACGCTGCTTTACAGTTTACATATAGAATCAATCTACTACCCTGAGTTACAGTCTGGATTATAGTCCATTGCTGCCTGCCTGTAAATCAAGACTAGTGCAAGGTAAGGAATGAAACATATTTTGGCTACACAATTTTCTATGCAGGTTATATTTTAAAACCAAATCGAAACATAAGGCCATGTCCCCACGGCACCGGTTTGCGGTTTTCCAAACCGTCTGAAAAACCGGCCGCAAACTTTTACATGGGCCGCTATGGATAACCCGTGCAGCAGTCCCCACTGCATGGGTTTTCTGCCCGGTGGTTTTTCAAGCCACCGGCGGCCTGAAAATCATTGTGCTTGCACATTCTTCCGTCCGGTTTTTGGATGGAATATGAACAAGTGAATGTGAAGGGGGAGGGCTTTTCTCCACTAATCGCGGAGAAAAGCCGTCCTCCCGTGGCCGTGTGCACGGCATAAAAACCGGACAAATGTCAGTCGGATAAACCTACCGGTATTTGTCCCATGCCGTGGGGATGTTCACATGATGATCGGGATGCTGAATAAGCATTGAGTTCTCATCTGAAATGTGCGTCTGTAACAACTAACGGGAGTTATTTTTCAGCGATAAATATTTCCAGTGCTGACAATAAATCCCCGCTGAAAAAAGTGTTATGTGAACAACGACAGATTTTACATTGGAAATAATGAGAATAGGACTGCAGTCAGATTGGATGTCAATTCTAAAGCGAGCTGTGCACCAGATAGCCGATCGTGATAAAAACCCCTTTAACACAGTTAAATAGAGCGGTCCCTTAATGTGTAATATTAATTGGATCCAGGATGATCATTACACGTTGAAACCATAACTCTATAAAAATCTAGTAATTGATTCTCGAGCCCCAATATGTCAACCCGAAATAATAAAAATAAAAAAATAATCACACAAATATTTCAGGTAACACAAACTTTTACTTTTAGTAGTTGGAAAGAGCAATCTAAAACTAGTTCATCATTTTCTAGGAGAAAGGGTTCTGTTCTTCTCTTTTAGCACTTCTGAAAAAGGTGTCCTTGGGCACCTTCAAAATGACTTCAGCTTCAAGCTATTTTCCGGTTAATGGCTGCACATTTACCACCTGTTTAAATGCAGTAAATGTGCAGCCATTAACAAGCAAATAGCTTGTAGGTTTAGTTATTTTGAAGAACGCACTGACTTGTGGATCACTGTGGTTTCAGATGCATCATACCTCACCTGTTAGTGCTGTGTGTGAACATAGCTGTATTTTCAGCTAATCATCGATTACCAGTGGATTGACCAACCTGGTTAGAAAACTGGAGACATATAGGTGAGCTATCAAATAGCCTGTTGTGGAGAAGTCAGTTCACCTGGCTGGAGAAAAATTCATCACACTGGAGCTCAAGGACATTCAATAAGAGAAGTATATGATCCAGAATTTGCTTGTTATAAAGTCACTAAATTTAATAAACTAAATTAAAAATGGTGAGTGCATAATGCTGAAGCATTTCAGGCAAAATGATGCCCTTAGTCATATCTGTGATGCCCTTAGTCCCAGTAGGGGAAGAGTCAGAGGCAGTGTCAGACCTGAGTGTCTCGTGCCCACCAGTGGATTTTCATTCTGGGGGTTCACCTGTGGAGTTGGTTTTGGGGTCCACAAATCGTGTTGATTCGAGGGCCCAACCTACAGCTACTGTACATGCCTCTTGCTTTTTACCTCTTTCTCTCTGCCGTTCTGTCTCTCCCAAGGATTTATTTGCAGTTTTAAAAAAAAATCCAGGTCTGCCACGCTTAGGGCCTCAGTCTGTGGTTTGTGGGCACTAGAATCCTTCAACACTAAAGGATGATCCCTCTAACCCAATGTTTTTCTAAACTCCAGTCCTCAAGACCCACCAACAGGTCAAGTTTTCAGGATTTGCTCAGTATTGCACAGGTGATATAATTGTCAGTGCATTCTGTGGGAGATCCTGAACACATGACCTGTTGGTGGGCCTTGAGGACTGGAGTTGAGAAACACTGTTCTAACCCCCCCCCCTCCTCCCCAGTCTGTTCAATACTTTGTTAGGCTAGATCCACACAGTAACGGACAAAAACCGTCCATAATTCGACCAGTTTTTGTCTGATGCAAATAAATAATTTATTAATAAATAAGACACTAACAATAGTGGCAATTGCCCAAGTGTCTTTTGTAATATTTTAGAATTTAGTAGCGCTACTGCCCTTCCTGCTATACCAGTAAATGCTATCCGAGGATCCGAAGGTGCTGAGGACTCCTCGTGCTCATGGAGGGTGATATCGGCAGCTGCTGGGAGTACTTACTCCACCGAGATTAAGTGATTCTGTGAGTTGTACCATACTGTACAACTACCCAAGGTGAGCGGTTAACCGTCTGACTCTTACTACATATTTTAATGAACTCTGCCCAGGTGTGCATTTCTGTCTTTATTGTGTTTTTCAGCACTTTTACATAGCTATATATATGATCTAGGTGCATAGAGGCCAGTTCTAAATAACCAAAGCAGTGTAGAATGTGCCAGAATCTATGGACTTGTTCTACTGCAGGTCATAGATTTGGCGACAACTCAGGCTCAGGTAAACCACTTTTAACTTGGCAGTAATGCGCCTAGATTTGCTGTCCTATAGTTATAAATGTGTAGAATCATACGTTTGTGGTGGGACACGCCTCCAGAACGCCCCCAATCTCAGGCGCATTACAAAGTGCTGCGGGCGCCTTATAATACGCCTAATTTTGGAGTGCACCTGCTCATACATCGAGAGAAGAGGGCTGCACCAGCTTTTGGGCTGAAAAGACACCAGAATATTGGCGCAGCCCCATACATACTTGTCGCTCATAGATTCTAAAATGAAAATGATATTTTTCTTGCCATCCTCCTACCACAGCTTTCCATAAGTTGTTCCAAATCCAGTGTTCAAACTCAGTCGCATCCAATTGAAGTTATTGCTAAGGCTACGAATTTGTTTTGTGACATAGTTCAGCCCAAGTAAGTTTTGATAGGTTTCATCTAGAAAAACTACATTCACCACTTGTCACTAATACTGGAGGTGTTAGAAATATTGTTAGTGCAATAGAAAGATGAGGTACACGATCAACCAATTTTTGTTGAAGTATAAAGAGAAGTGCGTCTTGTGGTGTTATAGATTTTGGAAGTCATTGAGCATCTGCCTGACCTTTACTGCAGAGATCCTTAGCATCAATATCTTTACTGGAATTATGCATCAAAGACGTTTCAAAAGGGAGCCTTGCTTTTCAGTGAGCTCCTGGTGCCACATTAAAAAAAAAATTATATCCACCTTCCTCCGCTCCAGCACTGAATCTTTCCGACCTCCTGATTACCATGTTCTTCTTCCAAATGGGGACATCATCGCAGCAGCCGTTGATTGGCCTCAACAGTCACATGCCACTTATTTACATTAACGTTTGGTAAGAGCTTCAAACGATGATGAAAGCAGAATCATGTGACCATTACAGCCAATCGGTGGCTGCAGTAGTGACATCCCTGTTTGAAAGAAGAACAAGGTAAACAGAAAATTGGTAAGATTCAGTGCTGGAGAGGAGGAGCAGAGGAAGGTGAGTATAGGCTTTTTTATGGGGCAAATGTAATTAAAAGGGAAGCTTCCATCAGAAAGGAGAATCTTTGTTAAAACTACAATTCTTGAAAAACTATTTAAAAGAAATTAGCAATTTTTTTTTTATTTTGGAGGTCCTATGTAATAAAAAATTTCTTATATTGCCCTGCACTAGCTGTAGAATTACATGTCTGAATGGAAGGGAAGAATAATCTTACTTTATTTTAGCTTCTTCTTATCTTTATATAGTCTCGTTGTAAATAGTGGGTAATGACATAATGTTTGCTTTATTGTTTTCTCCATAGGGATAGATAAGATTAGAGTAGATCAATAGGTCATTAGGCAATGACCAGCAAATACATGAAAATATAAAGGGGTAATCTTTTTCTGCACTTATCAGGTTTTCCTGATAATACTAAGATCTCTCAGACCATAGCTGAAGTGAAAGAAGGGCCATCAAGCACCCCTCTCGCTGCCGTGCTATCATGGTTCCCAGAAGGGGAAGTCAGAAAAAGTAATGTACATAGGGGAATTTTTTAAAAATTGCAACAAAACAACCAATTAAAAAAAAAAATCATATAAGTCTATATTGCTTTTCAATATGTGAAAAGAAAAATTCTGATATTAGTGTCGCTTTATAAAGCTAAATAAGGAAGATGTAAACTCTTCTCTGCACAGTAAATTCAATGCATTCAAGGAATACGGTAGAACAATAGAAGGATGTTACTCAAGTTTTTGTGTTTCTAATGGACCCTTAGAAACACAAAACAATTAAAAGCCGGTTTTCTAATGATTTGTAAACTGTAGTTTATCTGTAACCTGCTCAACAATGATAGATGGAAAGCCTCTGTACCCAATTGCATCTTAACTACTTGCATGACAAGTTCCTGTTGACTTTAGAAGATTTGACCTTAGTGTTATGATGTTATTCCTATGATATAGACTCCACGTGTTGCTCCCATCAGTTCTACCACCCACAAAGTTGTATATATCACCAGTCCAAAACATTTGCTGAAAAAGGAAATTTACTGAAACAAGTAGGATATAACACGACATGTAAATGTGACCCATTTGATATCTTGTACATGAATATACAAATGAATATCCGTGTTGAATTATCTGCATTCCCCTAGCTCAGCAGTTCTGCGGAACTGAAATTGCGGGAGACAGCTACATTGCCCTGGAGGCCTTTTTATTATGGAAGCAAGCAGATAAATGAACAGGGTTAACTCTACATACAAAGTAGATGACAGGTCAAAACCAATGTAATATAATATGAACCCCATGAAATGAAGGTAATTGTTTTTTTGTTTACACTGAAAAATCAAAGCCTGGTACAGTGAGCTATATGCAGGAGGCATTATAGGGTGTAGTACATAAATGACT
The DNA here is from genome assembly GCA_025379985.1 of Phyllomedusa bahiana. NCBI lineage: Eukaryota > Metazoa > Chordata > Amphibia > Anura > Hylidae > Phyllomedusa > Phyllomedusa bahiana. The sequence goes on along the minus strand of JAODAL010011817.1, from coordinate 84,164 downwards.
TAAAGGAAAAGAAGAGAAAACTTATACATACACACATACATCTATCTATAGACCCAGCAAATGGGTGACAACAGTATGAGAACTGTATGGCTTTTTGAAGGTTCTAAAATGCACACACGATAGATAGATAGATAGATAGATAGATAGATAGATAGATAGATAGATAGCTAGATAGATAGATAGATAGATAGATAGATATGTGTGTGTATATCTCGCTTTCTCTCTATCTATTTAGTTCTAGATATATATATATATATATATATATATATATTATATATATTATATATTATATTTCTATATTAATATATTATAATAGAAAGAAAAAATCCGCAGCACTCCAAGTAAGAATTCAGGAAAAGGTGGTTTTTTCCCCCATGCTCACAGGGGCAATGTTTCAGCTCCCTCACGGAGCCGTTTCAGCTGAAACATTGCTCTGTGAGCATGGGGGAATAAAAACCACCTTTTGCCTGAATTCTACTGGAGTGCTGCAGATTTTCTTTATTTTTGTATCGTAAGGCTTTCAGTATCTGAGCTATTGCTGCGGGCACCCATTGCATGACATTCTTTTTTATTGGGAGTGCTGCTAATTTTTTCGATTTTTTATATATATATATATATATATATTTTATATATATATATATATATAGTATATATATATATATATTTTATATATATAATATATATATGTGGTTGTTGTATAGATGTATAAAATATATATTATAATATATACATAAAATTGTGCATTGCTACCTTCATTTTTTATTAAAGATAAAATGAGATTCTAGAATATTTATGGCACATGCATCTCTCTCTATCTATCTATCTATCTCTCTATCTATCTATCAGAACCTATATATATATATATATATATTTTATATATATACATGTATAGATAGAGAGATAGATGAATAGATATATATATGTATATATACGTGTCACCCGAAATACCCACTGATCTAGCAAATGGGTGACAAGTGTGCTAACTATATATTTTTTCAAGGGTTTTTAATATTGATATCTTGTGTACTTACAACCTTTAATAAAAAATGTGTTGTTATCACACTGTTTTCACCCATTTTCTGGATCAATGGCTATTTCGTGCAATATGTATGAAATGGGATGTGCCAGTTTTCTGGTGTACTTTGATCCAAAAACCTGTCTTAGCCCTGTCCGACAGATGTATGAATAATGTACACCAAAATTTAGCGCAGTCTGCACTAAACACCACAAGCAACATGCACTGTATGTACAGGGCTGTGCCAGAAGTCTGGCCTCTTTTCAGCCCAAAAACTGGTGCATCCCTGTTCGCTATATTTTTAATCAGGCGTACAAAAGTCTCAGGCGCATTACAGAGCGCCCCGGGCTCTGTGTAATGCTTCTGAAATCAGGGGGGAGGAGGGGTGCGTGCTGGAGCCGTGTCACACTATGAGGCAGTGTTCACACGGCGTATTCAAGCCGTAATTGCGGTCCGGATTTCGCCCGCAGTTACAGCTTGAATAAGGGGCGGAATGGGGGCGGGGCGGGAGAGCGGCGGGGGCGCTGCTCGCCGGCCCCATAGACAATGCATTATTTACGGCGTATTGGCCGAGCGGGCAGGAGTGACGGAATCCACAGTTCTCTATGAGAACTGTGGATTACCGTAGTTACTGGGACGGATTGGAGCCATACTGCAGCGCAAATACGGCGCACAGTACGGCTCCAATCCGTTCCAGAATAAGCCGTGTGAACGAGGCCTAACTGTACGAATCTACACATTTATGACTTTAGTACGGCAAATCCAGGCGCATTACTACTGGAACAGGTAGACCACTTTAAAAGTGGTTTACCTGAGCCAGAATTGTCTCTTTGTAGCTAGAAAGCGCTAAATCTATGACCCGCAGTAGAACAGGTTCATAGACTCAGGCGCATTCTACACTACAAATGTGCGCAAAATATGGCATCTGGGCGCCAAAATAAATACATGTCGCCCCACATTTTTGAATGCGCCAAACTTTGGCGTAAAACATACCATGGCAAGGTTTGGGGCATAAGACTCTTTCATACATGCTGTAATAGTCTACTCTAAATTTCATACATGTCATCCTTCAATTTTTGGGTGTTTGTCTTTTTAACGGAGAGTGAAAAATGTTTCACCCTTTTTTGCACTCAAATCTGAACCAATGCTAACAAATGTGCACCCGTATATTTGCCTGTCATTGACTTCCTTAATAATAAAAAAAGAAATGCTTTAGTGCATAATGGAGTATTTAGACCTAAACCCTTATACTTACACAATAAGAGACACACTGGCATACATCTGGTCCACAGAAGGATTAGGATACTGTACAGAACAGTGCAACGTTTTATTTCCTTTTTATAGTTTTTTTCTTATGTGCACAGACCAACTTTCATCATTTATCTTGTTTTATCTGTACAGTTACAATCAATCCAATGTTTCATGTCATTAGTCAGGCTGGGAAGAAGCAACCTATGGTTTCCTTCTATCCTCATTGCACATTTTCCCCACCGCTATCATCCATAAGGCATAGATCATTTATTTTTAGCAGAATAACAGAATGAAGTTTGTAAAATGTAAAGTTTTCTTTGCTGAATGGTCTGGTACATTGTTTATATGGTTTGTTACATAGATGTCAAATCATCTTTTGTTTCTCTCCTGTATTGAATGTGTTGAGACTGATTCAGCAGTGCCAGGGCACCTGGGTCTCATATGCCAGACAACCGCACTATCATACACAAGATCTTAAGTGCTTTTACTCGCTGAAATGTCTTCCTCTGTTAAATATCACCATTTCCCTATCAAAATCTACAGCACCAGGTCTGGGGGCATGAAATGTCCTGGTACGTATCCTGTTTTTTATTTATTACATCCTGGAACTTTCAATTAATTTTGGGAGAACGTAGGACCACAATGGTATCTTTGACGTCGCCGATATTTTACTAGAACCTACAGTCCATTTTACAAAAGGGCAGTCTTAACCTCCCACCATTACAAATGATGAAAGGGGAAAATGGCAAGGACTAAATGCCTCTCCTGCTGAGACAATGAATACAAGTATGTGTTCCCATCATGCAGCAACATTGCCCACAGAGAAAAAGATGCCGGTCCTATTATATACCTCGTGTGAGCTACACTGAAGAGTGTTGTCTGACCATTTGCCCTGAAAAGGACCTCCTACAAGCTCTTCCTCTCACTCCACTCTGCTGGTCTTCAAGCCCTTTACAGACTTTGAACTGGGGGCTTGTGTATCACAAGAAGTCCTTCTTAAGTCACTTTTCAGAGAGGTTTCATGGGGTTTAGATAGAGGTGACCAACCACGAGCAAACAAAAAGATTAGTGTGTCTGAAAACAATGCAACACAGAGCCATGAGTAACCCTTCTGTGGATTCGTGTAACCCAGTTAAGAGAACACAGCAGTGTTGTCAGAAAGAGAGGATACACATGGGCACCAGAAGAAAAAGAACTGACGGAATAGCTGCCACCCGACAGAAACAAGTGTCCTTTAATAAAGATGTGAAAATTCCCAAAGAGCGAATCGCCACAGACCCATTGACATTCTATTATTAGCAAATACATCTGGAAGTTAACATTGTACATACAAGGGGGTGAAAGGCGGCCTCATAAATCTACCAAACGGACAGTAAAATCTACCAAGACTTCTGCATAGCTTCTAAATGCGCCGAAAACCTTTCAGTCAATAGAAGAAAAAGCCAGCTCACCACTCCAAATGCTTGAGGCTGCATGGAAAAACACTCTAAGTGTCAGCAACATGAGCAAATCCAGCAATCATCCCATATATCGATTTCCTTAGTACAAAAAAACTGGGACATCCATAGGACAAAACATCGGACATTGCTGACACTTTTCGCACTTACCCTGTTTCCCTGAAAATAAGACACCCCCAAAAATAAGACATAGTGCATTTTTAATGCAAAATGTAGGACCAGCTTCCAAACACAGGACCGAAGGGAGCTCAGCCAAACGAAAAAAAAACAAATTTTTTCAAGCCATGAGTGAGGGAGTTTTATCTCCCGAAAAGTGTCGGCTGTCCTGGCTTTCTTAAGCTGATGTAACCATTCCTTTCTATGGATGCAACCTACCTTATGCATGGACACAGTCATGTGGCTTTTTTAATATGAAAGAAAATAAAGAAATAATTTTTTAATGAGATTTTTTTCGTTTGGCTGAGCACCCTTCGGTCCTGTGTTTGGAAGCTGCTCCTACATGTTGCATTATACCGTTATCTGAAGGAGGCTTATCCATTGACCATGACTTCACCGGACCTAGGAGAAAGTGGGTGAGCTGATACACTCACCGGCCACTTTATTAGGTACACCTGTCCAACTGCTCGTTAACACTTAATTTCTAATCAGCCAATCACATGGCGGCAACTCAGTGCATTTAGGCATGTAGACATGGTCAAGACAATCTCCTAGCAGTTTCAAACCGAGCATCAGTATGGGGAAGAAAGGTGATTTGAGTGCCTTTGAACGTGGCATGGTTGTTGGTGCCAGAAGGGCTGGTCTGAGTATTTCAGAAACTGCTGATCCCCTGGGATTTTTCACGCACAACCATCTCTAGGGTTTACAGAGAATGGTCCGAAAAAGAAAAAACATCCAGTGAGCGGCAGTCCTGTGGGCGAAATGCCTTGTTGATGCCAGAGGTCAAAGAGAATGGGCAGACTGGTTCGAGCTGATAGAAAGGCAACAGTGACTCAAATAGCCACCCGTTACAACCAAGGTAGGCAGAAGAGCATCTCTGAACGCACAGTACGGCCAACTTTGAGGCAGATGGGCTACAGCAGCAGAAGACCACACCGGTGCCACTCCTTTCAGCTAAGAACAGGAAACTGAGGCTCCAATTTGCCCAAGCTCATCGAAATTGGACAGTAGAAGATTGGAAAAACGTTGCCTGGTCTGATGAGTCTCGATTTCTGCTGCGACATTCGGATGGTAGGGTCAGAATTTGGCGTCAACAACATGAAAGCATGGATCCATCCTGCCTTGTATCAACGGTTCAGGCTGGTGGTGGTGGTGTCATGGTGTGGGGAATATTTTCTTGGCACTCTTTGGGCCCCTTGGTACCAATTGAGCATCGTTGCAACACCTTGTGGAATCTATGCCACGAAGAATTGAGGCAGTTCTGAAGGCAAAAGGGGGTCCAACCCGTTACTAGCATGGTGTACCTAATAAAGTGGCCGGTGAGTGTATATACTTCACTTTGTTGCTGTTATATTGTGCTTTTTTAGTTATGCAATTCAGAGGTTGGCTGCTTATGCTGATGTTTGTGATGAAATCACTGCAGTATATTAATACATGTTGATGTTTTGTTCAACAATAAATTTGAATTATTGTTCATATAAAAAAAAAACATCCCCTAAAAATGAGTCTTAGCTCGTCTTTAGGAGCAAAAATTAATATAAGACACTGTCTTATTTTCTGGGAAACAGGGTAACTGTTCTTAATCATAGCTATGACTAAGGCTATGATTAAAGGGAACCTATCCCACAGCTAATGCTGTTCTTACTGATGACAGCAAAAGCTAGTGACAGACATGCTATCTCAAGTGATATGTTCTTTATTTTGTAAACTTCCGTTGTTTCAGAGCATTTACTACTCAGATATGGTGATATGCAGCCTTTTCTGACAGAGTCGAGTGCATTCATAAGCAGGTATCAGCCCCACCCATCAGTGGTTAGCCCCACCCACTTCCATTTATTCAAAGGTTTCTACCTATTCATGGTAATGGGTTGAATTGCTGTGAGGAGGCGTGGCTAGCAACAGGTGGGTGGGGCTAATGCCTGCTCATGAATGCACTGGACTCACCTCTGGCAGAACAGGCTGCAGATTGCCAGATTTGAGTAGTAAATCTTCTTAAATGACTGTATCAGTGCTGGAAAAGAGTCCAGTTTTTTCATGCCCCTGCCCACCTGAGGTTAGCCCCGCCCACCTCAACTGATAAACCTATTACTTTGAATAGGTAGAAACATGTGAATAACTGCTAGGTGGGTGGGGCTATCATTTGGTGGGCGGGGCTAACACCTGCTCATGAATAAGATTTGAGCATTAAATCCTCTAAAACTACAGCATCTTACAGAATCAGGGACACAGGGCTGGAAACAACAGGTATGTCACTAGCTTGTGCTGTCCTCAGTAAGGGGTGCATAATCTATGGAACAGGTTCTCTTTAATTATAGCCTAAATCATAGCTATCATTAAAGCGAACCTGTCACATAGATTATGCCCCCCTTGCTGAGGACAGCACAAGCTAGTGACAGACCTGCTGTTTCCAGCACTGTGTCCCTTATTCTGTAAGATGCTGTAGTTTTAGTTAATGCTCAAATCTTATTCATGAACAGGTGTTAGCCCCGCCCACCAAAGGCTAGCCCCGCCCACCTGGAAGTTGTTCACATGTTTCTACCGATTCAAAGTAATAGGTTTATCAGTTGAGGTGGGCGGGGCTAGCCTCAGATGGGTGGGGCATGAAAAAAACGGACTCTTTTCATGACTCTTCTGACTGAAAACTGCAGATTTGAGCAATAAATGTCTAAAACTACAGCATCTTACAGATTAAGGGACACAGCGCTGGAAACAGCAGGTCTGACACTAGCTTATGCTGCCCTCAGCAAGGGGGGCATAAACTATGTGACAGGTTCCCTTTAGGAACGGTTACGTTCGAAAAAACGTCAGCGATGTCTGATGTTTTTTCCCATAGAAGTTACGGTTTTTACACATACTAAAAAGAGAAATTGTAATCGATACGTATATGGGAGGATAGCTGGATATTTGAAGAAGTTATCTAAAAGCTTTTAAATAGAATTGTAAGCCCAGTAATGATGGCTCAAGCCCAACAAAGCATCTGCGAAGATTCTGCTTACTTGATACAAAGAACAGACCATCTAAACAGGAACAACACTTTCTTGATTCTGTTCACAAACGTTCAACAATCACTTTATGTCTTAGAACTATTGTCTATCTGCCGCCTACAGATTCAATGCCAGGTGAACATCTCTTCAGTCCTCTCAGGAGTTTTCTCCACAAAGGACAAAAAGAATTGTATCCTTTATTTTTTTTCTTAAAGCCTAAAACTACCTTTCTATAGTCCTATAGCAATGAAATACCTAGAAACATGCTGCAGGGATTGACTGCAATAACTCTGTCTTCAGGTTCTGATGCTTCGAGGCCCCACGATGAACCTCATTGGTGACCACATGTGATAAACATACTAGTGCATCTCAAAAAATTTGAATATCACAAAATTGATATAAATTTAAGTCAAATAGAGAAACCCATATATTGTATAGACTCATTACAGTATGAATTACAAGGTTTAATATAATACATTTGTGAACCCTATAACAAATAAAAAGATCCTGGAGAACCCCTTTAATTTTCAATGATATTCTAAGGGCGACATGTATGAATTCGAATGCGTACTTTTTTTTACTTGCCGCCGACACCACAGTTTTAAATAGATATAGAAGAGTGTAGAATACGACAGATTTTTGGCGCATTACATAGACCTTAATGTGCCAAGTTTGGCGCATTACGCTCTATGCCCCTACAAAGTTTGGCGCATTAAGCTCTATGTAATGCGCCAAAAATCTTCATACTGTCGTATTCTACACTCTTCTATATCTATTTAGAACTGGAGTGTCGGCGCCAAGTTAAAAAAAAGTACGCATTCGAATTCATACATGTCGCCCTAAGTGTATAGACTCATTACAGTATGAATTACAAGGATTATTGTAACACATTTGTGAGCCCTATAACAAATAAAAAGATCCTGGAGAACCCCTTTAATTTTCAATCATATTCTAAGTGTATAGACTCATTACAGTATGAATTGCAAGGATTATTGTAACACATTTGTGAGCCCTATAACAAATAAAAAGATCCTGGAGAACCCCTTTAATTTTCAATCATATTCTAAGTGTATAGACTCATTACAGTATGAATTAGCAAGGATTATTGTAACACATTTGTGAGAGCCCTATAACAAATAAAACGATCCTGGAGAACCCCTTTAATTTTCAATGATATTCTAAGTGTATAGACTCATTACAGTATGAATTACAAGGATTAATATAATACATTTGTGAGCCCTATAACAAATAAAACGATCCTGGAGAACCCCTTTAATTTTCAATGATATTCTAATTTTTTGAGATGCACTAGTAGAAACTATGGTCACTCATTATTCTGTGCACAAAGTAGCATTATGCGGCCTGATCATTGCATAAAGTGAGAGGTCAGGAATCAAAGATAGGGAAAAAAGCTTTCTTGTAGGACTGGGAAAGGCCATTTTTACAATTAGTGATGGTCTTTTTGCTGCATTATCCAGCTGAAAAAAATATTATGCTAGAAAATTATTGTTATAGTACATTTTATCATATGCTCAGAATGTTCCAATTGACAACCACATGAATCATTCAATTACGGAATAAAAGAAAACAAATTTTGTAGGGCTCCTAAAATGCATTTAAAGGGGTTGCCCATTATTTTAATAAAAGTGTCTGCTGGCCGGGGATGGGTTAAAATAGAGGGAAAAAAACAATTATCCCACCTCTGAAACTTTCTGGTGCTCCCTGCTGATGATGACACTCACATTAGTCATGCAATGTTGCAGCCAGTCACTGGCTTCGGCAAAAGAAATGGCACATGACTGCAGAGACCAGTAAGTTGCTGCAGCAATATGAGCAACATGTATGAACGCTGGCGCTGACAGGCCAGTTCTAAATAGCTTTAAGGCAGTGTAGAATGTGCCAGAATGTATGAACCTGTTCTTCTGCAGGTCATACATTGTAGTGCCAATACGACAAGTCTGGCTCAGGCACCACTTTTACCCTGGTCTGGCTGTTTTTTCTGCAGCTCATACATACAGGGCAGTGTAGAGCCAATACCACAAGTCTGGCTCAGGCACCACCTTTACCTGGTCTGTTCTTCTGCAGGTCATACATACAGGGCAGTGTAGAGCCAATACCACAAGTCTGGCTCAGGCACCACCTTTACCCTGGTCTGGCTGTTCTTCTGCAGGTCATACATACAGGCACAGTGTAGAGCCAATACCACAAGTCTGGCTCAGGCACCACCTTTACCCGGTCTGTTCTTCTGCAGGTCATACATACAGGGCAGTGTAGAGCCAATACCACAAGTCTGGCTCAGGCACCACCTTTACCCTGGTCTGTTCTTCTGCAGGTCATACATACAGGGCAGTGTAGAGCCAATACCACAAGTCTGGCTCAGGCACCACCTTTACCCTGGTCTGGCTGTTCTTCGCAGGTCATACATACAGGCACAGTGTAGAGCCAATACGACAAGTCTGGCTCAGGCACCACCTTTTACCCTGGTCTGTTCTTCTGCAGGTCATACATACAGGGCAGTGTAGAGCCAATACCACAAGTCTGGCTCAGGCACCACCTTTACCTGGTCTGTTCTTCTGCAGGTCATACATACAGGGCAGTGTAGAGCCAATACCACAAGTCTGGCTCAGGCACCACCTTTACCCTGGTCTGGCTGTTCTTCTGCAGGTCATACATACAGGCACAGTGTAGAGCCAATACGACAAGTCTGGCTCAGGCACCACCTTTACCCTGGTCTGGCTGTTCTTCTGCAGGTCATACATACAGGGCAGTGTAGAGCAAAAACCACAACTCTGGCTCAGGCACCACCTTTAACCTGGTCTGGCTGATCGTCTGCAGGTCATACATACAGGCAGTGTAGAGCCATTACCACAACTCAGGCTCAGTCACCACCTTTTCCCTGGTCTGGCTGTTCTTCTGCAGCTCATACATACAGGCACATGCTAGTGGCAATGCGACAAGTCTGGCTCAGGCACCACCTTTACCCTGGTCTGGTTGTTCTTCTGCAGGTCATACATAGAGGTACAGTGTAGAGCCAATACCACAAGTCTGGTTCAGGCACCACCTTTACCCTGGTCTGGCTGTTCTTCTGCAGGTCATACATACAGGCAGTGTAGAGCCAATACCACAAGTCTGGCTCAGGCACCACCTTTACCCTGGTCTGTCTGTTCTTCTGCAGGTCATACATACAGGCGCATGCTAGTGGCAATGCGACAAGTCTGGCTCAGGCACCACCTTTACCCTGGTCTGGTTGTTCTTCTGCAGGTCATACATAGAGGTACAGTGTAGAGCCAATACAACAAGTCTGGTTCAGGCACCACCTTTACCCTGGTCTGGCTGTTCTTCTGCAGGTCATACATACAGGGCAGTGTAGAGCCAATACCACAAGTCTGGCTCAGGCCCCCACTTTTACTCTGGTCTGTTCTTCTGCAGGTCTACACATACAGGGCAGTGTAGATGCCAATACCACAAGTCAGGCTCAGGCACCACCTTTACCCTGTCTGGCTGTTCTTCTGCAGGTCATACATACAGGGCAGGTAGAGCCAATACACAAGTCTGGCTCAGGCACCACCCTTTACCCTGTCTGGCTGTTCCTCTGCAGGTCATACATACAGGGCAGTATAGAGCCAATACCACAAGTCTGGCTCAGGCACCACCATTACCCTGGTCTGGCTGTTCTTCTGCAGGTCATACATACAGGGCAGTGTAGTGCCAATACCACAAGTCTGGCTCAGGCACCACCTTTACCCTGGTCTGGCTGTTCTAACTGTTCTGCACCTAGGTTTGTCGTCAAAGAATCATAAATGTGTCTACTTTTATAAATGTGATGTGACACGTCCCCAGAATGCCCCCAAACTTTGGCGCATTAAAAAGTGTCGCGCAGGTGCTTATCGCGCCAAAGTTTGAAGCGTGACTGTTCATACATCTATAGAACAAGCTTTTTGATGCCAGAAAACTGGCGCAGCCCCGTTCATACATGTCACCCTATGTGACTAATGAACATGACATCATCAGGCACAGGGAGCAACGGCAACACCAGAACAGAGCGAAAACAGAGCACGTTTTAAAGATGTTAAGTTTTCATTTCTATTTTAACCCCTCCCCAGCAAGCAGACACTTCTCATAAAAGAATGGACAACCCCTTTAATCATTTAACTAGGTAGCGATGTCTCTATATCGCATCTGCATTGAATTAACTGCTTTAACAATATGGTTTGCCCAACACTTCTGTGATTATAACTTTAGTAGGCCAATACTGTTTTCTTTTTAAGCTACAGTATATGTAAAAAATCTCTAACAATCATTCCTTGAAGAGGACCTGTGACATCTCCTGATATGTCCGTTTTAGTAAATCCTTGTGTTCTCCATGAAATAGCAATTCTGCCGCATCCTCTCGTATATCTCTGTATCCCTGAATCAGTCAGCTGGGTGTTACTATTCTAGTATTTTGAAGGGATGTTTCCCTGACTGTCAGCACTGATTGGACAATGTCAGACTATGCAAGGCACACCCCTAATTGGTAACACCCAGCTGACAAATTGCTAAAAAAAAAAATTACAGGGTAACCACACAGCACAGAAAATTAAAGGGTTTTTGCCTTGATCTCATTTCATACCTCCTGTATCCAGCTCTTCAGCTCTGTGTGCTCAGAAGGGGGCGTGTGTGATTTGTTTGAATTGCATATCATGTGACTCAGCAGGATGACATCACCAGGCCTTTCCTCTCTATAGTCAAAGAAAGGTCTGTTTATGTAAAGCATTGTGAGAGGTAAAGTTTTTGCCTCCAGGCACAAGGGTCCTAGGTTCAAATCCCGGGCAGAACCAAACCTGTGGTTTTTTTTTCTCTTATCAATGCACAGACCTGATTAAGGTTTCTTTTTTATTTATTTGCAATATTTGACTAATTACTGAGGAGCACAGAGGACAGGATTAGAATGACAGCTGGGGTTGAACACTCAATAGCTGTCTGAGAAGAGAGGTGATGTCTGAGCATGTGCGACCAGGACTGAGAAGCTCTCAGCCCTGGTCATATCCCCTGGAGATGAGCTGTAAACAATGGATCACTAAAGGAGCAGCTAAAACAAAAACGGTGCAGAATTGTTAATAATAATGAATGGTGAAAATGTTTGTTATTTCATTTACAAGCTTCCTACATCAATTTTACTTCGTGGCAAAACCCCTTTAATGTTAAATGATCCAGAATTCTTATTTCATGTGTTACTACTACTAATAGTAATACTATACTAATACTTTACTAATACCAAGAGTATTTACTAAATCAGACACATTAGGACACAGGTTCTCTCTTATAATCCATAGCAACACACCAAGATAAGTCAAAGAGGTGTTGAGGTGCATTGTACAGGCCTTCATTGTCAATTGCTATTTGAGGTAGGACAAGACAAAGAGCTATAGGTGCTGATATAACTAATGACAACAAGAACATATAGATGGGTCATAATGCAATCTCCTGTGATCAGCCAAGGTGCCTCCACACCAGAGGTACCAGATGAAATCAGTTCCTCAGTGCACGTGCAATACAGCTGCTCTCTTCTATGACGTAACGACAAGGGAACTGTTTTTCTTCAGAATGATGAGTCACGGGACTTCAAACAACTCTTCACTAAACATCAGAGAGTTCACTTACCTTAACAATTTAGGAAGAAAATAAACAAATCTGTGATTGTATGGATAACTAAGGAAGAATAAAACCTCACAGCTCCAAGTAATAAGAATTGCTTGTATTATCAGGATCATCTCCATTGCCCTTTGCTTTTCTGTCTTAAGTGATTTGGCAATTTCATATTCAACAGGAAATGGTTTAGAAAACAGAGCAGGATCCCGTCTGTACCAGAAAAGGTGTGTGCAGATGGAAGCAGTGTCAGCTTAATACCATGGACCACCATACATTTACGTCTGAATTCACTCTACAGTACACGGATTTAGCTACCCGCCATTTCTAACAACATTTCTCTGCATTTTTGGGGCCTTTTTTGCAGCCAGAGGTGACCTTACAGTCTACAGAAAAATATAAAATGGAAAAGATTTTGGTTCATGGCATTTTGTAGCATTTTGGAGTAATTGGCATTTTTTCCAAAATGCACCATGCACAACGTATAACAGAGGTTTCTGTTAGGGACTGTCAGGGATGCACACGGAGACACGGATGGAGTGAGGCTCTGACGCAGGTCCCAACCTCTGTCCCTGCCTTTTGGGGTACCCGACTCCTTAATAGGTTAGCCCCAATCCGAAGACTGAGCTCTACTCTGAGCCAAGTGAGACACCAGACGTAGACGAACAAACACAGAACACACAAGAGAGGTCAGACAGGCCGAGTGAGCAACGAACGGGCAGCACAGTACAGAAACGAGAGACAAGAGAGTAACAAGTCCAAGCAAGAGTCAAAAAACACAGAGAAGCAAAATGAGACCACAGGCGAACTATAGGGAAAGGAAACCATATAGCAGGCAAGGCAGAAAGGCAAATGAATCCTATATATAGGGAACAGAGAAAGAGAACTGAGGACATAGGTAGAAGAAACACAAGACCAAGATAGGAGATAAAAAGCTGTAAAACAAAAATGAACCAAAGTTAACTAAAAAAAGGTTTGCGGAAGAACCTGGCCAGGGGGGCGTTGCCCAAAAACCCCAGGAAAAAATTAGCACACAAACAGAAAAAAACCAAGTTGACACTAGTAATATAAATACACAGAAATTAAATTCAAAAAACCCCCGGTTTACGCGTACCGGCTTTTGGCCCGCGGACCAGAACCTGAAACCCGGGGGTGTGTCAGGCACAATCAAACAGTTTCTGGGTTGGGAAGCTGAAAAAAACCTAGAAAAAGGACGACAAAAAAAAAGGCACAAAAAATGCCAAAAAAAAAACCATGAAAACAATTTTGAAAAAAAAACTGGAAAAAAAACCTACCTGATGTATTTGAAAATTTTGTACCCCTTCTTTGACCACAACTGGGGTGGAATCTCCCAATTTTCAAACTCTTTTTTTAAGGCCCCTCAAATGGATTTTTAAAAACGGGAAAAAAACCCGGGAAAATTTTCCCCAAAGGGGGTTTCTACTACAATTCCAGAACCTCCATTGGTAAATTTAAAGGGAACTATTTCGAAACCCTGCAAATATACCCAGCCCCTTGTCACATTAAAATTTGACCATTTTTTATTTTTTGTTTGTCTGCAGGGGTGAAACTTATAAAGGAAAGGGTCTTTATGGAGACCCGGTTTTGGTGTGTATTTTAAGGGTTTCGACAGGCTTTTTCCAAAACACAAAAACCCCTTTGCTATTTATGGTTTGATTTTGGGAAGGGGTAAAAGGAAAATTGGGTTTTTTCGAGCCAAGGGTGGTGGTATTTCTAAAACTGGGCAGTTTATTAACTATTTTCATACTGCGGTGGTGAAAGTGTATCGTGAAGGGACAAATTACAACCCCATTGGGGAATAATCAATTTTTGGAAAACCCTTCTAAGCTCCACAAGCATTGATGTAAAGGGGTTTAACAAGGGCCCCTAAAGGGGGGCAACGAAAAGGGGATCAATACAGTACAGTGGGGAAGTTTACCCCCCAAAAATGAACCAAGGGGCCCTTCCCAAAAACTGGGGGGGGTTTTTTAAAGAACAACAGTTCAGAAACCCTTTTTTTGTACGGGGCCCCTGAAGAAAGGCGGGGAAATTGGGAAAACCTTGCCCAATAAAAGTTTCCCTTTTGGAAAAAAAAAAGGCTTCATTTTTTTATGGCATTTACCAAAAAACCCACGAATTCACTTTTCACAGCCCCCTTTGGGGAACAAACCATCAGCAAAATTTGGGGCCCCTCCAGTACCATCTCTAAAACTGATGACCCCCCAAATTTTTAAACACCTCCCCCCCGAGACTCCCTCCCGCCTGCTACAAAACACCAGTGATTGCCCTGTCTCTGAAAAAAAATGTCCCTCTTCCCCATTTTAAAACCAAAACCCCTATAAAACTGAACTTCAAAGTAAACCCCCCCCCGGCCCCCTACAAACCCAAACCTCACCCCGCTATTTCGTTTCAGTGTGGGGGCACCCCCAATAATTTCCTGGGAAAGCAGGCCCGCGGGGCAGGGGGGGTTTATAGTAGTTTCTAAATCGGGTCCTTCACCCCAAAAATTCCAATCCCTTTTCCTCTCCTTTTAAATCTGAAACCCCAAGAACACCCTTCCAAAATCCGCCCTTTTCCCCCTCACTATGGAAACAACAAAAACCCCTCTTTGTTGCTCTTATTCTTTCTCATCTTGACTCTGCAACTCCCTGTTTTCATTCTCCCTCTTTTTAAAACCCTCCCCTCCCCAAAAACCGGTCCTGAACCCGAAACCAGGCTTGTTTTTCTTTACCCGCCGCAAAACCTAAAAGGCCTCAAAACCCCTTTTGGGTCAGTCACGGGAAAACTGGTTCCCCCAATCCATTAAAAGAATACGGGCTACCCTAATCCTCTCACCCAAAAAGGGCTTTTCCCCCAGTGCTCACC
Source organism: Phyllomedusa bahiana (assembly GCA_025379985.1). Classification (NCBI taxonomy): domain Eukaryota; kingdom Metazoa; phylum Chordata; class Amphibia; order Anura; family Hylidae; genus Phyllomedusa; species Phyllomedusa bahiana. The sequence goes on along the minus strand of JAODAL010011817.1, from coordinate 68,808 downwards.
CCCCTTTACATCCCCCTTAACTCATCTCTGTCAAACCACCCTACCTGGCCCTCCCGCCCCTGCTGATTTAGAAAAAACAGGCCCAGTCTTTCCCAAAACCCCCCCATCCCCCTTTTCCCAAGATTTTTCACTTTCGGCCCCATTTCTCTGGAACTGCTACAGCAAATAAAGGGAAACTTTCGCAACCCTCAAATTTTTTAAGGGGGGCCCTTAAAAAAACAAAATTTTTCCCTTAGTCTGGCCTACCAAGTTTCCCTAACCTCTAACTCCCCTACCGCTATCACACACCTCTGTCACCCCCCTACACACTAGGGCACCCACAGGCACAAAAAAAGGGGAGGGGTACTGCCATGGGGCCGTTTCACCCAAAATTTTTTTAAGAAAAACCACCTCCAAAATTTATGAAACATGACGGGACCATTGTACCCCTTAGCACTTCCCCCTTTCGCTCACCCATACACCCTAATATTGTAAGCCCCTTTGCGAGCGGGGGCCCCCCCAACACTTGTTTTTCCTCATCTGAAAAGTACTTTTTAATTGTAAAAATTGTCTGTTTTTTTGTCTTTTCCCCCCTCAAATTTGAAAAGTGCTGCGGAATTTTTTGGCGCTAATATAAATAAAGATTATAATTATTATTATTATTAATATTTTTTATAGATACTTGAAAAAGGGACTTACCCCAAAAAGGGGAAACCCTGGGGGGCATGTTAAACCATCCAACATACCAGATCCTCATTGCCCCCTGACAAGTGCCATCAGAAGACAACTGAAAACACCCCCAAAACATTTTAGATACATAGCACATCACGGCATCATATTTCTAATTTGTAGCATTAATTGCTATATTTCTGTAGCTGTAAAGCCTTGTTTACACACAGTCCATTAATAGCATTAATTGCGCATTGGACTATTATAGCACCATATCTGCACATTAGTTAGGAAACACTGTTTAAATTTAACTTCTGAAATTTAAAATTCCCATTCTTTTCATTCCCTTTTTTTTTGTTTTTTTTACATAAAAATTTACAGTTTGGGAAACATTTTACAAATAGCGCACACCTAGAATATATTGCAGTAAGAAAACGTTTAATTTTGGCAATTAAGAAAAAAAAGGAAACAATATTTTGCTGGTTTAAATTTTCAACTTTGTTTTTTTGTCAACATATGTATGACTATCCTGAATGTTTTGTTCGATCTGCTACACTCACTACAAACACAGTGAATATAATTGAGGAAATACAGTGGCTTTTATATCTACCAGAAACTGTTATGCCAGAATCAGGGGAGAAATATGTAATTATGAAGAGGCCCTAAAACAATACCCCTGAGAAAGGGGTGGGTTCTCCCTTTTTTCTTCTTCAAAGGGCTAAAAATATTAAAACTAAAACCTTGAAAAGCTCACGGGCTTTTTCCCACAGTACTTCAGTGAATTAAAATGAAAAGCTGTCTTCTAAAAATTTCAGCATCCTGATAAAAAGGGTACGGGGGCCCAGAGTATCTTTGAAGAGACAACCGGTGCTCCCATAAGGGGCGGGCACATAACTAAGCAAATCGGCTCATACTAAACTGAAAGTAGCGACCACCAGCAGGGCTGGGATAATGGGTAGGCAACCGCCTTTCGGGTCCATTTTTAACCCGGGCAGAAAGGGGGCACAAAAAGGGAAAGGGTTGGGGGCTAAATTTTTCCCAAATTGGGGGGCACTTGGGGGGACATTTATATTAGGGGAAACTTGGCAGAATTTCTGCCGCCCTTTTTCGGGCCCCGAAAACGGGCGCCCCCCCTAAATTTTTAACCAGAAAACCATTTCCAGTATCGGGCCCTTTTTACAAAGAAATGCCCCTGAAAAGGGGGGCCCTGCTGGGGGCGTGTCGCCAAAACAACAAAGTACAAAGGCGCTTTAACGGGCAAATCCGGCGCATTACTGCTGGAAAAGGTAAAAGGCACTTTAAAAGGGGTTTTCCCTTAGCCAAAATTGTCGCTTTGAGCAAGAAACCCACTAAATCTATGACCCCCCGTAGAACAGGTTCATAGATACCAGGCCATTCTACGCTACTAATGCAGGGCAAAAAAAAAAGGGTGGTCGGGGCCCCAAAAACCCATCCCTACCCAAAAAGACCCACATGAAATGAAAACTGTCCAGGTCAAAAAATTCACTTTGGCTAATAAAACCCAATCAGAGCGCCCCTTTCATTTTTCCAAGCACTATATGAAATAAAATGGGGCACCCCTCTGTTTGGGTTTTCTAGGGGGCCCAAAAGGTAAATTTTTTAGACCTAACAGTTTTTAAATACATGTTGGGCCCAAAGTGTCTTATTTTTCCCTTTGGGGCCCCCAAAAATATCTTACCCCCAGGCCTGACCACCCAAGTCAGCGCCCCCCTTTTTTTTCCCCCCAAAAAATTCCATGAAAGTGGGTCCTATCTGGTTAGGGCTATATTTTTTTTCTCTTTCCCTATTTTTCCCCCTTTTAAAACCCCAGGTTAATAGATAATTTAATAGGGGGTACAAGGTGCAGAAAGGAAAAAGACAGGAGAGTAGATATAAAAATGTAGATATCTTTATAGCGCAATAGAAAGCAATGGTCAAAGCAATGAAGCCTCCATTGACTGGGAGGGTGGATGGGACAGTCCCCCTGTATTTATGCAAAGGCGGAGAGGGACATGTAAATTCCAGGTGACTTTTGTTTTGGGTTTTGGGGGCCCTTTAAAGGGGGCCACATGTATGAAAACTTTTAAAAGGGGGGCAAAACCCCAACGCCCCTTTGGGTTGCTAAAAGAAACCCAAAACCAGGCCCCCTTTCTTTTTTTCAGAGAAACTATTGGGAAAGGGAAATGGGAAGGCTCAGATTGGTTGCTTTTGGGCAAAAAAGGAAAACTCTTAGCCCCAAGACATTTTCATACATGTGGCACTAAGTTTTTATTCCTTATTCCTTAAAACAGACATATTGGAAGCAGCACTGACTTCCCACTCTTTTTATTTGTCACTGCCCCTTTTTGAACCTCGGGAAAATTTGATCATTCCCCCAAATGAACAGTAACTTGAAACTGGTTTTAATGAACCCCTTTCTGACACTGAGGTTTTTCGCTGACACTCTTTAGATTCTTTCATTTTTGTATTCCAAGAAGCATACTATTTTCATTTTGCTGACACAGCCGTATGAGGACTTCTTTTGTTTGTGGGACAACTTTTTTCATTTGTAAGGGTTAAAAGAAAAAAGCATATACGCTCAGGTAACAAAATTTAAATTTAAAAACAAAAAAAAAACATATTTTTTCCCCTTTTTTACAGAAAAAATTTAAACATAACTTTATTTCTGTAGTTTTACTTCAAAAGTAAAAAATTTTTAAGAAGTTTATCCCCTCACTTAAGGGGGGGAAAGGGGTTGGCAGCGTTTTTTATTTTTGTACCGCCTTTGGGAGAAATTTAACAAACTTTTTTGCCCCCAAAAATTTTAAAATTTTTAAAAACTTTTATTTCTTTTTGTTTTGGGAGGGTTTTTAAAAAATTTTTTAAATCCCCTGGGATATTTTGGCAAAAAAAACCCTTACAAATACGAAAATCCCAAATTTTCCCTGCAGAAATTTTAGCATAAAATTCCCACCAAATTACTACCATACAGTTTTAAAGGGTTAGTAAGATGAAACCCCCGGGCCCCCTTTTCATTAGACCCTTGATGTCCAAAAAAACAAATTCCAAAAGTGAGATAGGGAACTTCCCCATCAAAATGTTTGTTTGAAAATCAACATTTTTAAAAGTTAAATAGCCAAAATCAAGTTATTCTCCACACTAAATGGGGGGAGTCCGCTGTAGCAAACAGCAGGCCCCTGGCATGCCTAAGGCGGATTTCAGCTCATCCCAGGGCCGCCCATTACCCCCCCCGCCCAAAAAATTTTAATTTTCCCTTTGCATGCCCAAAAGGCCCAAAAAAGGGGGGGTTAAAATTTTGCAAAATATGTCAATTTCTTTTCTGGTTACAATCTAAACCCCCTTTTGAATAGAGCTCCAGGATAATCCTTTCGGAAAAAACTGGGTTTCAGTTTTCTGAAGCCAATTAAGAAAAAAGAACAGTTTTTTTCTAACGGGGGGTTTCCCAAAAAAAATTTAAAAAGGGCCTAAAGTAAATTAAAGGAAAAAATAAAGGGGTTTTTTTTTGACTAAAAATAAATTAAAATTTTTAAACATGAAAGGTAAAGGAAAAATGAAGAAATTACCAAAAAAATTACTTTTTTGGCCCTTGGGGTCAGGAGATAAAGTTTTATTTTACCCGCCTTTTAACAGAAATAAAAAATTTCGCTCTGCTTTAAAAATTAATGCTTTCCCTTTTCTGCACAAAAAATCCTGGTGGCAAAAATCGCGGTAAAATTGCGATTTTTTTTTTCCCGTTTTTTTTGGGCAGAAATTGAACAGCTTTAATTGCTGTGCCTTCCTGCAAAAAAAACCCGCTTTAAAAAAAAACACATAAAAAACGCCCCAAAAAACCACTGGGGGTAAAAAGCACACTTAGGGGTTTTAACTCACTTTTGTTCCCAGTGGTTTAGACATTTAAAACGTAAGGGAAAGTCCCCCGGCACGGGTTTTTTGGGACTTTTTTGCACCCGGGTTTTTGGGGGTTTTTTTCAGACCCGCCGGGAAAAAACCGTCCAAAAATTTTGACCCCAATTTTTGGTTTTCAAATGGAAAACCCGTAAAGGGCTTTCCCCACTGAAACGGGTTTTTCTTTTCCCGGGGCTTTTTTTTTCCCCGCCCCGTTTGGGGCCGCAAAAAAATTGTGAAAGGCACAATTTTTTTCCGGGGCCCCCTTTTTTTTCCCGGGACGGAATCGGGTGCACCCCCAATGTAAAAGGGGGAGGGTTTTTTTCCTCATCCCCCATCGCGGAGAAATGCCGCCCCCCCCTCCCCTCCTGGCTGTTTTGGGGACGGCCGTCTAAACGGGGACGAATACCGTCCAACAAACCTTTTCCTGGCAGTGAGAAACCCCGCCCTTAAACCAAGCTTTTTACACTAAACATTTTTACCTTGAACCCAAAAGAAACATGTTTTCCATTTTTCCCTAAAATAAAAATATAATGAAAATTTTTAATAACAAAAAATTTAGGGGTATACTGACTGTTATGAGGTACTGTATATCTATCCTAAGTTAAAAATAAAAAAGGGAAAAAAAATGGACCCCCTAAATGGACCCCCCATGGTTTTTCCTTCCCCATCAGTCTCCTGTTTTTTTTTCCCTTTCAAATTTTTTTTCCCAATTTAAGATCATTAGAGCATGTCATTTGACTTGCTGCACCTTATAAGAACCAATAAACAGGGTTTTAAAATTTTTAAAAATGAATAAAAATTTTAGTTTTTTTAAATGAATGCCCCTAGAAAATGAAAAATTATTTTTTTTCCCCATTGCTCAAGGAGAAAAACAATATTTTAAAAAAGAAATATTTTTAAGGGTATATATGTGCCCAAATTGTCCTAACCCTTCCAAATGAAAATACCACATGCGGTGACATCTGGAAGTCACAAGGCATGTTTAATCAAAACTTTTGTGCAAACCCCGGGCTTTCCCCTATGTGTCAAGAGAGTTTATATAAAACCTTACTTTTAAAAAACTGCGGACTCGTCCATAAAACAGGGTTTTTGTCGGGAATGGGGTTTTGGCAGGAAATACCAAAATGAAATATGTTTGAACATTACAATCAAAAAATTGTCCCAGCAATCTAGTTAACAGGTGTCTCTCAATGGCTCCCCAGCCTCTGCACTTCCTTTATTCTTGTAGCCCTTAAACCCTTTCAAAAGCCCCCTTTTAATTTCCAAATTTGCAAACCAAAAACATTTTGGAAAAACTGCAAAACCCAATTCCTCGTAGACTTTACCTGAGCCTTTTCTTCCCCCTGAAACACATTTAAAAGCGGGTTGTGCCCTCCCGAAAAAAAATAGCTTTCAGACAGAAACACGGGTAAGGGAAAAATGTAAAAAATGGTCCCAAAACTCCCAAAAAAATTAAAAAAAAAAAATTTTTTCCCCTGATTTCTTTTTTTCTTTGATATTATTCTGTATCATACAGCAATCAAAACTGTAATAATACATAAGATAGCAAGCTGTTGTGGCCCGGATGCAGCAAAACAGACTCAATCCATGAAACTACCACCAAAAAGAATTTAAAAATTGGTATAAACCGGCTATTTCAAAAACGGCGAAATTTTGAAAGGGCGCCCAATTGACATAAATTTCCCCGGAAACGTATGCCCCCGGGAAATTAAACCTGCCCCACTTAAAACCCCATGCAAACAAAACACCCGAAATGAAAAATGGGATTACCGTAAATTCGGGCCCCGCAACTCCTCGTTTTAAGAGCGCAACTACGCCCGCAAATGGACCCCCGAAATTCCCCCCCGTGTGAACATACCAAAAGTTTTTTTAATGATTTCTTAATTTTTGGAATATAGTTTTTTCCCATTCTCCAAACAGGGGGGGATATTTAAAAACTGTCTAAAATTAAGACTTTTTTTTTTTGCCCCAATAAAAAACCCCAAAATTTCACAGCTCCCCTTTTTTTTCAAAATAGCGCTTTTAAAAAAAAAATTAAAGGGGATTCCCCGATTTTTTGGGCCAAAAAAAAAAAAGTCTTAACCAAACCCATTTTTTCATAAAATTTTCCCCCCATAACCCCTTTTAAAAACCCAAAAAGTCTCTTTTTTGGTCTCATCGTAAACCCAAAACATTGCTCCAAATTTAGCCCCGGGCTTGTCCAGGTTTAAAGTCAAGAAATCTGCAAACGGCAGAAACATTTTTTTTTGGGAAAAAGCAGTTGGAATTTTCTTTTTGGGCAACCTCCCCATGCAACCACTGTTGTTCACTGTCCTCCTGCATGGTGATAAACATTAACACTGGCTATTGTGAGAAAGGCCTTTTGTTGTATAAAGGGTTACGTTGAGTTCCTTTAAAGGGGTTTTGCCACAATCTCCTCTCATACCTCCTGCCTCCAGCTCTTCAGCTCTGTGTCCCAAGGGGGGGGATTTGTTTGAATTGCAGATCATGTGACCCAGCAGGATGACATCACCAGGCCTTTCCTCTCTCTAGTCAAAGAAAGGTCTGTTTATGTATTAGAGCGTGCAAAAATACATTGTAGCTCAGAGGTAAAGTTTTAACCTCCAGACACAAGGGTCCTAGGTTCATATCCCTGCAGGAACCAAAGGTGTGGATTTTTTTTTCTCTTTATCAATGCCCAGACCTGGTTGAGGGTTCTTTTTTTCATTTATTTGGCACTGTTTGAACTAATTTCTATGGGGTTTTAAAAGGCGGGAATAGAATGACAGGACCTGGGGGTTAAACATCATCTGTAGGGGGAGGTGATTTTCTGAGCATGTGCGACCAGGGCTGAGGGCTGCCTGAGAGTATCCCCTGGAGACGAGCTGTAAACAATGGATCACTAAAGGAGCAGCTAAAACAAAAACGGTACATTTTAATAATGATGAATGGTGAAAATGTTTATTATTTAATATGCAAGCTTCCCACGTCAATTTTACTTTGTGGCAAAACCCCTTTAAGGATCTCAGGGACTTTATACACCCTTCTCTTACAGTGATCTTTGTTGGTCGAACACTCCAGGGGAGAGTAATAATGGTTTTGAATTTGGACAAAATCCATTTAACTGGATTGGTGGAGTCAAAACTCTTTACAGATGGTTTTGTAACTTTTTCCAGCCTGATCAGCATTAACAACGCTTCTTTTCAGCTCCACAGAAATCTGTTTTGCTTATTCCATACAGGCTGCCCATTCACATCTTATTATCATCCTATTAATTGAAAACACCTGACTTTGATTTCACCTTCTAATTCTGCTAGTCCCAAAAGTTTACATACCTTTGCCTATTGCAGACATGTGATGTTAGATCCGTTTCCTCAATAACAAATTGACCAGGTCTAATATTGTTTTCTCATTTGTCTGATTTATTTATATTTTCCGATAACGATCCCGTTTAAAATACTGTGTATCATTACAAAATTTGTTTGCAGAGAAGGTTTCTCCCATCACTATGTCTGCAACAGAAAACTGACCACTAATTCCCACCCATTGATAAATCCATACCTACTTGGACATGAATGAAAATTGTAATGAAAATGAAGGGACTAGGAACATCCTAAGGGCGCGTCCCCACGGCAGAGGACAAATACCGGTTGGTTTACCCGACTGGCATTTTTCCTGTTTTGCGGCCGTCCACACGGTTTTTCTCTGCGATGAGCAGAGAAAAGCCCTTCACATACACAAGCACAGAGTCCGTCCAAAACCCGGTCGGAAGATTGTGCTTGTAGAATGTTTTGCGGGCGGAAAAACCGCCGGACGGAAAACCCGTGCAGTGGGGACTGCTGCACGGGTTTTCCATAGAGCACAATTGTGCTCATTTTCGGCCGGTTTTTCAGGCGGTCTGCAAAACCGCCAACCGCCTGAAAAACCGGCCAAAAACCCGTGCCGTGGGGACATGCCCTAAATTTGCCCATACATTTGCAATATTTGTCAGGCTAATCCTCATTCAGCCAACAGCTACTCTTTCAAACTTGCCAAGTTTGCATGTGTTTTTATTGGGCAGATAACAATAAGTCTCTACCAAACGTATCCTCCACACTATAAATGGGATTGAGCATGGTGACTATCCTACTGCTAGGACCAGGAAGTCAACAGAAGACTGGGAAGAAGATTGGCAGTGGCAGCGTTGGGTAACTTCAAAGTGATTATGTTTCTTTTTATCTTACTACAGCAGCAGCAACATAAATGTATTTATAGTGATCCTTTCACACTGAACATGCTATTGAATCTCCCAGCAGCATGTTATAGAGCACAAAGAAATGAGAAAATGAATATATAATTTTGTGCGGAAAGATTCAACAGAACTTCTAATTTATTCATTTAATTTACTGCTTATTCTGGATGAAGGAGTCCAGTGGACGGTCTTATAAGTGTATGCACACTCATACAAGACTGTCAGTCACTGAAAAGACTATCCACTGGATAGATATCAATGTATGCACACTCATTCAAGAAAAGATCTCTATCAGAGATAGCTGTCCAGTGGGCAGCCTTGTAAGTGACTGACTAAAAAGCACCTCATTTACATGTGTGCATACAGAGTTAGCTGTCAATCACTGATAAGACCGCCCACTGGACTCCTTTAACAAGAATAAGCAGCAATTGAAATTAATAGATTACAAATTATACTAAGTCATATTCTACAAAACTATATATTAATCTGCTCAGCTCTTCTTGCTCTATAAAATAATCCTGGAAGACCTGATAGTATATTCAATGTGAAAGGTCTCCTTTAAAGGGGTTGTCTCACTACATTAATTCATCTTACCTCAGTCCTGTTTTCTTGGTTTCACGTTGAATTCAGGGGCGTGTTTACTGGCTTCTACTAGGCTACAGTAGAAGCCAGGTCTGTAGCTATAGCGACCAGCACTGGCAGCCTATCAGGAGAGATCAAACAGGTCTGTAGCTATGAACCCAAGGGTGATGCAAGAGGGGTTTTTTTGGGGTGGGTAGGCACTGTTAAATGGCATTTATTGCAAATTTGACTTTTTGTGAAAGATCTTTAAAATAAAAGCAAGCCTTGTAGTGAGACAACCCCTTTAAGTAATTTTAGGTGGCCAAACCTTTTAACTAGAATCCCCAAGGGTTTTAAAAAAAAAAAAAAATCATATACTCTACACTTACAGAATGAATGTGTAAAAATTATATTTCACTATATATCTGCCAAAACATAAAAGGAAATTCAGGCCATCCTGAATAAAAATTTAAACCCTGCTCTTTTCCCAGAGATTACGACCTCTTTTTTGTTCCATTACTGGTTATTACCTTGATAGAGCAGGATGTATAAAGAGATGTGTATATAATGGTATAAATGGAACTCTATAAAATACCTTGTTAAGACACTAGATGTAGGAGCTTGAAATGATGAAATGTTTTTGGGGGTACTTTAATCCATGGGTGGGAAGGAGCAGGAAAAATAGGCTGAACTGGATAGGGGATTTCATTTTTCAACCTTACAAACTATGTTACTATGAGGTGGAATTTCTGTTTGCTTACTTTCACATTTTGTACTTTATTACATTCTCCGGAAATCATTGGAAAGCTAAGAGGCAGTCACGTGTGCACAGATGTCTGTCTAATTTATTTTGGAGTGCTGCTTCCCATTTAAACATGCTGCTTCATTTTAAAAGAAGCTTTTAGTTAATCTTCCAATGATGTCAGTGACCTTTATGAAGTACTCAGGGGACAGAGTTTACCTGACCCCCCCCTTTAAAGAAGTCCTGAACTTTGACTTCGAAGGGCCCGCTTTTAATTACCACAAGGGCCCTTCCTTACATTGGAAAATGTTTCGCCCGTTAGAACAGGAACTGTACAATATAAAATGTCACTTTTTACATCTCTGCGGGGTAAGGACAGTATTGCTATAAATAACATCTTAACTGTATTTTGATATAAGGTGCTGTTCACACTTGTGAAAAATATTCCTTTATATTTTTAGCTTTAAACTGTTTTTCATGAGTATTTTAAGAAAAAAATTTTAATCAATCAGCTCCAATAATGATTTTTCTAGTAACATTAACTTTTTAAATAGATCTTGTGATATTTCCTTATATTTCGAATTGTGTTTCCTGTGAAAAAAAATTTGCAGCTTTCTCTTTAACTCTGTGTTGTGTGTTCTCGTTATTCCATTAGAATGTATTTGAATCTGAGTGGGTGTTACCATGTGTGAGTGTGTCCTGCATAATTTGCCATTCTCCAATCAGTGTGGACAATGTCAGTTTGAGCAGGAACACAGCCCTTTGAATACTGGGAAAGGTAACACCCATCTGACAGATTCATTAATACACCTCTAGAAGGAATAACAGAGAGACAGCACAACACAGAGTTATAAGAGAAGATGCTCCAGAATTATTTCACAGGGAAAAACAATATTAAAAACTTTAAGAGACCGTCCAGATGTCACAGGTCATCCCTTTCCATGTGACATCCGACTTCAACTGAAGATGGGTTTTTTCTTATACAAATTAATACATCACTTTTAGGGTATGTTCACACAGTGTTTTTGGATACGATTTTGGATTCGTTTTGGATCCGAAAATCGCATCCAAAACGCGCATCAAATTTGGGTCCAAGGATCTAACACACATCCCAAATGAGGTGCGTGTCTGGAGCATTTTGGGCGCTTTAGGGGGTGACCTTATAGTTTTTTAATGGGCGTCTGCTGGGCCCTTTTTGATTTTAAAAACGGGAAAGTAATTTTAGGGTGCTTTCACACGGGGGGTTTTTTTGCGTTTTTTTTTTGGTGCGTTTTTTGTGCGGAAAAGGACAACAATTAAGTATACATTGTTGCACAAAAAACGCACCAAAAAAACGCACCCAAAAACCCCAAAAGTGTGAAAGACCCTTTTTGAAAATTCCGAAGAGCATAGAAAGACGCAAGTAAAAAAGCGTCGGCGATACTCCCTTTCCCCCAAGCCATTACAAGCAAAGTTATGAAGAATGTAAAATCCCCTGCTCATTGCAGTGTTTGGGTCCAAAAAAACGAATCAATTGCATTAATAAATTTTATGTTCACCGGAACATGCTGTGGTGGAAAATTTCCCCTTAAAAGTGTTTTAAAAATCTAACACAGTGAATCATTTGCAAAAGATAACACTAGTATATTTTGTGAATTTTGCCCCAAAGAGAAAACCCAAAATTCCTGACCATTTAGTTCGGCTAGAAAAAAAATTTTTTGATTCTTTCCATTGGTGCCCAAAAGTTGCTGGGTTGTGCTGGTATTACGCTCCCAAGGGTGTAACTTGAAGCTACGGGGCCCCTGGTGAAAAAGTTAAAAAATGGGCCCCCAGCTACCAAAGGCCACTTCAATGCCCGGTGTCTTCTTATGTGGCCAGGGGGGCTTTTGGGCCCCCTAGGTGCAGGGAGGGGCTATGCTACGCCCCTGCTTAGCTCCATGACCTTCAGTAGAGCTGAGGCGCACCTGTGGATAGGTGTGGTGCTTTTTTGGGAAAAAGTAGCCCTGTTTTAAAAATTGAAAATTTCCAATTGTCACAAAAAAGGTCCCAAAAAATGGAATCAAATGCCAAACATAGGTTTACAAATATATCACGACATTATACTGAAATAATCCTGGTTCCCCAGAACATCAGGTCAGTGAAAACGTCCCCATCCTATTATATTTTGACTAAGAACTTACTTTATGGAAAAACAGTCCTTACTTTTCATTCCAACCTCCCTTTTACTGCTGGCTTCTTAAATTCCCTGGTTTTTGACTTGATAAATAGATTTACCTTAATACATTTAATATTATGCCCTAGAAAGCAAGTGTCTAGTTCCTACTGCTTTTTTAAATTTTTCAACTTGAAAATGTTTTTCATGACATGGCCCAAAAAGTCTCGTATTCAAAAAAATTTTGTTTTTATTCTAGGTTTTGTAAAAAAACAAATTTATCTATCATCTATTTTTATCTATTTTTAATTTTTGTCTTTGTTTCTAATCTTCTATCTTCTATCTTTTTCTATCATCTATTTATTATCTTTACTGTCCTGCCTTTTTAAAATATTTTTGTTTTTTTAATGTTTTTAGCGGGTTATTCAAAACTTTTTGTGGGGTTTTTGTGAAACGTATTTGTTATAAAAAAGTTTTTTAGGGGATTTTTTGACATTTTTATATATTTTTGAGTCATATTTTGTTGGTTATTCTTAATACATGTCCCCTGTGGTGTTTAGTGCAGACTGCGCTAATTTTTGTGTAATTTTTTTCTAATCTGTGGACAGGGCAAAGACAGGTTTTTAAATCAAGTACACCAGAAAACTGGACACCCTTTATACTATTGCCAAAATAGCCTTGATCCAGAAATGGGTGAAAAAGATATAGAAATCTAAATTTTCCATTATCTATCTATCTAAACTATCTATCAATCTATCGATTCATATCTTTCATATCTTTTTATCTCATATCTATCGATTTAATCTATCTCATATTATCTATCTCATACATCTTCATTATCTACATTACCCATCTTTTATTTCCCATTATCTATTATCTATCCCTTTTTATTATCTATTATCTATCTTTCTTTACATCTATCATCTATCTATTAGCTATCTGTCTGTTATCTTCTATCTCTCATATCATTTCTATCTATCTATCTATTCTCCTACCTACCTAACCCCCATTTTTCCTACTACCCAATATTATTATCTTCAAATTTATCATCTATCTATCTATCCCCTCAATCTATTTATCTATCTATCCCACTTTCAAAATATTTTAATCTATTATATTATCTATCTATCTTTATCTATCTATTATCTATCTATTATCCGTCCAAAACCCAAAAAAGTAAATGCCCCAAAAAACCCGGTCTGCGGGGTGCTGTAGTACAGCAAGTTGTTTGTAACCCTCTCCTACAATACGCGGGGCGAATTTTCCCTCCGGAAAATAAGGTGTTTTTCAACTCCAATTCTTAACGAGCCCTCAGCCCCGGAACAGAATTTTCTTTAAACTACCTTTCAGTTACAAAGTTACTAATTTCTCATTGAGTTTAACTGTTGGAAATAATCTCCTGGGACTACATCATACAACAGGACATGGTGAAATGTGCAGGAGCTTTCAAGGAACCGGGAAAATTTTCCTTTTTTTGTGAGTCTTTTAATCTTCCCCCTATTTTAAATATTTTTCATCCCTTTTTTTTTTCCCCTTCTTCTCCATTTTCAAAAGAAAACTCTTTCAGCACAAGCCCCTTTTCTTGCTTCTTCTATTAGCTATAATCCCATTTAAAGCCAGTGTTCCAGACCAGGCTCAATCCTCATAAAAACCCTCACCCCAAGACCCTTGCAAGTGTTTGGCTCAGACCCAGGGATCCTGTCAAGACGACCGGGTGCATCCTGTATGTGTGGGGATGAGATATATATTTTTGCATGCGGCGCGGGAAAAGGAGAAATTTGTGCAATAAAGACACAGAGGGTGGGCACAGGTTTCAGCTCAGGGCTATCCAAGAGAAAATTTGTAAAAACCCATGTTTTACAAGCTCGCAGTTTAAAATTGATTGAAAACAAAACCCCGGAATGGGGAAAAAGTTTTTGGGCTGCTCATATGCCAACCCTGAACACCGAAATTTGGGGCGCTTAATCTGCCCCCTTTACGTAATGAGATTTAAATTTTAATTTAAACTCTTTTACTGCTGAACATCACTTTATTTTTTAAAATGTTTTTAATCTTTTTCCCAATAAAAGCCCAATAAAAACAAGTCCACACCCAAAATTTGGGACAAATAAGTTCCCTTTTAAAACCAACCTCTTCTTCTGTCCTATGGGAGTTTCAAAGAACAGGGGAAGCGGGTTTTGGTTTGGCAGTGGGGTTTCTCAAAATTTCCCAAAAAAAGAACAGAATGGAGAGTTGTGGGCAAGGGCAACTGGCTTTTTTGGGGTTGGTAAAAACTTTTGAGGGCCCTATTCCCATGTTAAAAGAAAGGGACCCAGGGTCCCCGGGGGGCACGGGTTTTTGGGGAGGTTTTTTCAGGGGTTTTGGGTTTTTTTTTCCCCCGGCACTGTTTGAAAACCGGCCCGAAAATTTTGGGGCAAAATTTGGTGCTCTAGCAAAACCTGGGGCGGGCGTCCCCACGGAACAGGTTTGCCGTGGAAAGGTTTTGCGGGCGGCCGGGCCCAAAAACATTGTAAAAGGCCAATCCCCGGGTTCCGGTGTTTTCTAAAATGGGGGGGAGGGGGGGCGTTCCCCGCTCATCGGGGAAAGAAAAACCCCCCCCCCCCCCCCCCCCCCCCCCCCCCCCCCCCCGGGCCGTGGGGACGGGCGCAAAACAGGACAAATACCGGCCGGCAAACCGGCCGGTATTTGTCCTGTGCAGTGGGAACGCGCCCTAACTCAAAAAAAGTGAGTACACCCCTCACATTTTTGTAAATATTGTACTATATCTTTTCTTGGGACAACACTAACACAATGTAAAGTAGTCATTGTAGAGCTTGTACAGCAGTGTAAATTTGCCGTGCTCTAAAAATAACACAGTCATCAATGTCTAAACCGCTGGCAACAAAAGTGAGTACACCCTAAGTGAATATTGACAAATTGTGCCCAATGTGTCAATATTTCATGTGGCCAATACTTTCCAGCATTGCCTTAACTCTCTTGGACATGGAGTTCACTAGAGCTTCACAAGTTGCTACTGGAATCCTCTTCCACTCCTCCATGAAGCAAGTGGATGTTAGAGACCTTGCGCTCCTCCACCTTATATTTGAGGATGCCCCACAGGTGATCAATAGGGTGTAGGTTTGGAGACATGCTTGACCAGTCCAGCACCTTTGCCCTCATTTTCTTCAGCAAGGCAGTGGTCGTCTTGGAGGTGTGTATGGGGTTATCATGTTGGAATACTGCCCTGTGGTCCAGTAGGGAGGGGATCTTGCTCTGCCTCAGTATATCACAGTGCATGTTGACATTCATGGTTCTCTCAATGTACTGTAGCTTTCCACAACCATTAACACTCATGCAGCCCCAAACCATGACACTCACCACCATGTTTGACTGTAGACAAGACACACTTGTCTTTCTACTTCTTACCTGGTTACCACCACACACATCTCATCAGACCACAGGACATGGTTCCAGTAATCCATGTCCTTAGTCTGCTTGTCTTTAGCAAACTATTTGCAGGCTTCCTTGTGCTTGATCCTTAGACAAGGCTTCCTTCTGGGACAACAGCCATGCAGACCAACTTAATGGAGTGTGCGACATATGGTATGAGCACTGACATGCTGACCCTCCACTTCTTTAACCTCTGCAGCATTATTGGTAGCACTCATACATCTATTTTAATAAAGACAATCTCTGGATATGACAATGAGCATGTACACTCAACTTCTTCGATCAAGACGGGGCCTGTTTCGAGTGGAACCTGTCTTGTTAAACCGCTGCATGGTCTTGGCAACCGTGCTAGAGCTCGGTCCGTAGTTGCAGGTCCCAGAGGACCTGTACGCGTCCAATTTTTATGGTATATCCTATCAACAAGTCATGTCATGTTTATGATAGGAACAACCCTTTATCATTCAGATAAAAAAGTTAATCAAGTGTTACAGGCAGGGTCGGGACGACGGGTAGGCAGAGGTAGGTGATCGCCTAGGGCGCCTACCTCTGCCTGTCCCTAAGGGGCGCAGGCAGGGGCCCAGAACCTCCCGGGCTCCAGGCTACTGCCGTGGGCTTGGAGCACCGACTGGCCCTTCAGCTGCATGTGCGTCCGCTGGACAAACCTGCAGCTGCGGGCTTCTGCGGAGCAGAGAGCGAGCACTCCATGCTCCACAGACAGTGTCGACCGACACAGCGGGGCCGCCGGGTCCTCATAGCGCTGAGGACCCGCCGTGGCCCCGTGCCGCTCAGCTGGGCAACGGCGCGATGAAGTGATCTCATCGCGCCGCTGCCTGTCCTCGGGCGCACAGCCCGTCATAGGCTGTGCGCCCGAGGAGCTGCCGGAGGAGCCCGGGTGGAGGCGTGGCCTGAAGAGGAGCGCGCGCCCGGGAAGCAGGTAAGGTGAGTATTAATGTTATTATTTTTACCTGCCTGAGTGCCCCTATATACATCTGCCTGAGCCCCTAACTCTATATACCTGCCTGAGCCCCTATTTCTATATACCTGCATGAGCCCCTATCTCTATATACCTGCCTGAGCCACCTATTACACCTGCCTAGAGCCCTATCCTCTATATACCCCCTTTTTGACCCCTATATACACCTGCCTGACCCCCTATTTTCTAAAACCCCTGCCTGAGCCCCTAAATACACCTGACTGAGCGCCTATCTCTATATACCTGCCTGAGAGTGCCTTTATATACCTGCCTGAATGCCCCTATACTGATATTCCTGCCTGTCTAAAGGGACAATATATACCGGGCCAAAATGAGGAGAATTTTATATATTATATAATATATATATATAATATATAATATATTAAAATATTATATATATATATATATATATACACATACCTGCCTGACTGAGAGGGCATATTTATATACCTGTCTAACTGCAGGGACCTATATAGCTTCCTATCTGGGGGGACGTATATACCTGTCTAACTGAGGGGACTTATATACCTTGTGTCCAAATCTGCAGGGACGAGCATTGGCCGGGAGCAATCAGCATGAAGGTGTGAACCGAATGGAGAAGAAAAGGGAAAGTGAATGACTCTGATCAGAAAATATGTCTTCTGTGAGTCACTAAATGTAACTGCAGTGTAATCACTTATATGTCTGCTGAGCGTCTACATACAACTAGTATCTACCACTATATGGTCACTGTATGGCGGTGGTAATATGTAATCAGAGCCTGTGTACAGCTGGTAGTCACATGTGGGGGTCACGTTCGGTCAGGGTCTGGAGGATTATTGATCCTTAAGTAGTTAATAGTTTGGGACTTGGATTTGTAGGAGGGTTTTTTAGTCACAATCATTTGTCTGGTAGATTTGCTCCATGTATAGGTGCATTATTTGGTGACTGTTATTTATAAGGTATTACACTGTCATACGGAGGTGAGAGGTTTTGAAAAAGCTAATTTGTCATCATTGATTTTCATTGTACAGTGACTGCTGAGGACATGGACAGGAGATATGTGGAATATGCATAAAATTAGTGACAGGACTTGGCGCAGGGGTGAGAGGAATTAGTGTGTGCGTGGGGGGGGGGGCAATTTTTTGGGGAGCGAGGGGCGCGCCATTGGCTGTAAATCGCCTAGGGCACCAAAATGCCTTGTCCCGGCCCTGGTTACAGGTAGTAGGTGTCTCATGAAGATGGTTAAACAAAGGACACATCCAGTTTGCCCATTATGGTATAACCATAGAACACATATATAAAAGATAGAAATCAAACAAAAATATGAACGCTATATTAATGTTTTTCCCCCAAAAAAACTAATCCACCACTCTTGCTAGTTTTCCGCTTTAGAGTTCCACCCGTCTCTCTGGGTATAATGAACATTAATTCTGATGGAGAATGGGGCTCTCACTCCACTATGACAGCCCAGTGGCATGCAAGTCCCCCCAACACCCCAGTATAGCAACCATCTAGGCATTAGCATCCAGATGAGGATCACCTGTTAGGCATTTTTCCTGATACCATGATGTGAATTAGTAACACTCACGAATACCAGATTGAACTCTTGCAAGGAGTAAAGAAATAAAGCCACCCCAATTTTCAAAGAATCTATGGACTAGTGACTCTTTCTGTGAAAATCATTTTTGATCTGCATATATTTGATCTATCTATCTATCTATCTATCTATCTATCTATCTATCTATCTAGCTCATATCTATCTATCTATCTATCTATCTATCTATCTATCTATATCTATCCATCTATCTATCTATCTATCTATCTATCTATCAATCTATCAATCTATCTATCTATATCTATCCATCTATCTATATCTATCAATCGATCTATCTATATCTATCTATATCTATCAATCTATCTATCTATCTATCTATCTATCCACCCATCCATCTATCTCTCTATCTCCCTCATTAGATGGATAGATATCTATCTATATCTATCCATCTATCTATCTATCTATATCTATCAGTCTATCTATATCTATCTATATCTATCAATCTATCTATATATCTATCTATCTATCCATCCATCCATCTATCTCTCTATCTCCCTCATTAGATGGATAGATCAAATCTATATCTATCCATCTTTTCTACTATCCTTATATCTATCAGTCTATCTATATCTATCTATATCTATCAATCTATCTATATATCTATCTATCCATCCATCCATCTATCTCCCTCATTAGATGGATAGATATCTATCTATATCTATCCATCTATCTATCTATATCTATCAATCAAATCTATCTATATCTATCAATCAAATCTAAAATATCTATCTATCTATCCATCCATCCATCTATCTCTCTATCTCCCTCATTAGATGGATAGATATAGATAGATATCTATCCATCTATCTATCTATATCTATCTATCTATCTATCTATCTAAATCTATCAATCTATCTATCTATCTATCTATATCTATCTATCTATCTATCTATCTATCTATCTATCTATCTATCTAAATCTATCAATCTATCTATCTATCTATCTATATCTATCTCTCTATCTATCTCTCTCATTATCTATCTATTTTTTTAAATGTCCGGCTTTTACTGTTCACACTAGTGTCATGGCTTCCAATTCTAATGTATCTATGAGGGATAGATTTTTAAACACATCCTAGAGAATTCTGACAAGTCCCATTAATTTACAGTGGGGTCCATCAGGTTTCTGTCAGGGTCTTGGTATTTTTCATGGCAAAAAATAGTGCTGCTGACTTTGTTATTGTAGCCATAAAAAAGCAAGTGAAAAATACCAGAGCCTAAGTTTAGAAAGTGAGGATGGAGCGATATAATAAGTGACAAATTTCCTGACAAACCTGAGGCTTATACATAACAATACCATTCAAATGTCCCAATGTCTCTTAGTTCCTTAAATATCCCCCTTGATAATTAAACCTGCATTAATAAACTTACAATACTGACAAACAGCATCTCTCTTTTTTTAAACGGTATGTTAGGCTACAATTTACATATAACAAAACAATATAAATCAAGACAATATATTATAATACAATAAAATAATCTGTTACAGTTTGGACCATAAAAATATCTATATGCAAATGATTTTGTGCCGATTTGTAAATGAAAAACTATACACATATATAGATATACATGAAAAAATGTATATCTCTCTAAAAAAAACAAGTCTTCCTCTTTGACCGTGCAGAGGAATGCTTAAAAGGAACCTGTCAGAGGGTTAGGCTGCCCTATCTGAGAGCATGATATAATAGAGGGAGAGGAGCTGAGCTCTGTGATATATAGGGTTATATGGTAGAAAGGAGCTGAGGTCTGTAATATATAGGGTTATATGACAGAGGAGAGAAGCTGAGCCCTGTGGGTATATTTTATATATATATATATATTATATGTTTATAGTTATATATATATATATATATATTTATATATATTATATATATTTTAAATTATTAGGGTTATATGATAGAGGAGAGAAGCTGAGCTCTGTGATATATGGGGTTATATAAAAGTGGGGGGAAAGCTGAGCTTGTGATAAAAGGGGTTTAAATTGTGAGGGAGAAAAGCTAAGCTCTGTGAATATAGGTTTATGATAGGGAGAGAAGCGAGCTCTGTGATATATAGGGTTATATACAGAGTAGAGAAGCTGACCCGGGATATTATATGGGGTTTATATGATAGAGGAAGAAGCTGACTCTGTGATAATGGGGGTTTTTATGGTGAAAAGGAAGGAGCTCTGTGAATAATTTGGTTTAGGAAAGGGGGAGGAAGCGAGCTCGTGATTAAAGGGTTTATATAGAGGAGGAAGTGAGCTCTGGATATAAGGGTTTATGTGGGGGGGGAGAAGCTACTCTTTATATATGGGTTTATGATAGAGGGGGGAAAAGCTGACCTCTGTGTATTTGGGTTATATGTAAGGAGGGGAGCTAAAGCTCTGTGATAATAAGTTATATGTTTAAGGGAGAGGATGACTCTGTGATGTATAGGGTTAATGTAGAGTGAGAGAACTGAGCTCTGTGATATATAGGGTTATATGATGGGGAAGAACGAGCTCTGGTTATAGGGTTATAGATAGAGGAGGGAGCTGAGCTCGGGATAAAAGGGGTTTATTGATGAGGAGAGAAGCTGAGTCGTGATATATGGGTTTATTGATAGGGGATAGAGCTGAGCTCTGGGGATATATGATAGAGGGAGGGGAGTAGCTCTGGGTTATAGGGTTAATTGAGGGAGAGGACTGACTCTGTGGTAAAGGGGTTTATATGATAAGAGAAAAGCACCTCTGTGATATTAGAGTTATATGATAGAGGAGGGGAGCTGAGCTCTGTGATATAAGGTTATATGATGGGGGAGAGGAGCTAGCTCTGTGATTATAGGGTTATAGATAGAGTGAGAGAAGCTGAGTCTGTGATATAAGGGTTATATGATAGAGGAGAAAAGCTGAGCTCTGTGTATATGGGTTATAGGAAGAGGGGGAGCTGAGCTCTGGGATATAAAATTATATGATAGAGGAGAAACTGGCCTTGATAAAAGGGTTTATGTAGAGGATAGAGGCTGGCTCTGTGATATATGATAGAGGGAGAGGATGGCTTGTGGTATATGGGTTATATGATAGGGGGAGAGAAGCTGAGTCGTATATATGGGGTTATATGATGGGGGAGAGAAGCTACCCGGGGGATATATGGGTTTATATGATAGAGGAGAGAAGCTAGTTCTGTGATATATAGGGATATATGATAGAGGAGGGGATCTGAGCTTGGTATAGGGGTTATATGATAGAGGAGAGAAAGTAGCTCTGTGATATATAGGTTATATGATAAGGAGAGAAGCTGAGCACGTAATATATAGGGTTATATTTTTTGGGCGGGAAATTTTGAGTAAAAAGCCAAGTAAATCCTGCTGGACTCCCTACGAGACAGTGGAAGAAGTCTTAATGACCCCCCCCCCCCCCCCCCATCATAAACTTGGTTTTCCCTGAATGTGTGTAGACAAAAAAAAACGTCAACGAAGGTGGGATGGGGTCAGCAGGGTTTTCTGTTTCTGTTTTTTTCCAGTTTTTTACGCTCCATCCACACAGGAAGGGTTTTCAGCCGTTCTTTCAAACGATTTTCAGATTTGAAAACTTTCTGAAAACCAACTGCCAAATATTTCTGTGGACGTGATCAGAAAATCCGCCCAGTAGTCTACACTGCACAGTTTTTCTAATGGGCAGATTTTCACATTGAAAAAACCGGAACATGCACAATCTTCTGCACGTTTTTTTCTCTATCATTTTAACCCCCAAATCACGGTCAGCTTTTTGCCCTCTATCATATAACCCCTTTTATCACAGAGCCAGTCCCCTCCCTCTTTCATATAACCCTATAATCACGAGCTCAGCTTCTCTCCTCTATAAAAAAACCCCAAATATATCAAAGACCCTCGCTTCCCCCCCTCTATCATACCCCCCTATTTATCACAGGCCCCGCTCCTCTTTTCATTTAACCCTATATACCCCACGGGAGCTCAGCTTTTTGCCCCCCTATCATTTTAACCCCATTTTATATAAAAGAGTCAGCCCCCCGCCTCTTTCATAAAACCCCTATATATCACAGAGCTCAGCTCCCCTCCCTATCTTATAACCCCTATATATAAACAGAGCTCAGCTTCCCTCCCTCTATAATATCCCCTTTATATAAACAGAGTCAGCTCCTCCCCTATTTATAACCCTATATATCACAGAAGTTTCAGTTTCTTGCCCTCTTCATATAACCATATTTTATCACAGAGTCAGCCCCCCGCCTTTTTCAATAAACCCCTATATATCAAAGAGTTTTCAGCTCCCCCCCTTATCATAAAACCCCTATATATCACAGAGCTCAGCTCCCCCCCTCTATCATTAAACCCTATGTATCATAGGCTCCCCTTCTTTCCTCTTTTAAATAAAACCCTATAAAATCAAAAGAGCCAGCTTTTTCCCCTCTATCTTTAAAACCCCCTATTTTTCCCACGAGATCGCCCCCCTCCTCAAATTCTTTAAAAACCCTATATATCACAGAGCTCAGCTCCCTCCTCTATCTATAACCCTTTTTTTATCACAGAGCTCACCTCCACCCCACTATCATATAACCCTATATATCACAGGGGTCAGTTTCTCCTTTTTCATATAAACCCTTTTTTAAAATCACGAGCTCAGCTCCCCCCTTTTTCCCATTTAACCCTTTATATCCGAGCTCAGCTCCCCCCCTTTTACATTTAACCCTTTTTTTATCACAGGGGCTCAGCCCCCTCCTCATCTTTAAAAACCCTTTATATATCACAGGGGGCTAAAGCTTTTCCCCTATCATATAACCATTATTTCCAGGTCGGGCCCCTTATCATTAACCCTATATATCACAGACTCAGCTTCTCCCCTTTTTTAAAACCCCCTTTTATATAAACCCAGGCTCAGCTTTTTCCCCCCTATCATAAAAACCCTATATATCACAGAGTAAAGGCCCCCTCTCCTTTCATATAACCCTTTATATCACAGACCCTCAGCTTCTCTCCCTCTATATAAAACCCTATATACCCACAGAGCTCAGTTCTCTCCCTCGCCCCAACCTTGCCCCTCAGACGGGAAAGGCTTTAAAAACCCTCTGACTGGTTTGTCAAAATGAAATTTGGGCTGGGGTTATGTTTAGGGTTTGGATTGGAGATTAAATTGAGGTAAGAGCTGGAGTTGGGGCTTTTTCTTTGAGTTGGTGAATTGAGATTGGCGTTGGCATTAACCCTATCACCTGACCCCCACCTCCATGCACTAGGGGGGCATCTGATGAAGAGGTGTTTTCCCAGAGGCCGGAAAAATCCCCCCCAAAAATTTTTTTTAAAATTTTTAAGCCGTAGCTCCCGTTGAACTGAACAGAGAAAATTTTTAAGCAAAAAAAAAAAAATTTTTCTATGCTTTTTTATACAAATCTTGTAACATTTTCTGTGATTTAACAGAGGAAATGAATGTGTTGTGATGGGACAACCCCTTTAATGTTGTAGGCCAGTTCATAATACTATTGGTATAAATCAAAGGGGTTTACATTCAAGTATTTTTTTTATTCTTTTTCATCACCCTTTAAACCCTTTGGGGTAAACCAGTGATTTTTTGTATATTTGTAAATTCCTTTTAGCAGTATTCATTAGGGGGAAATTTTAATAAAATTCCTCTGCACCCCCCTTCCCTTTTAAATGTCTTTGCCCTGTAGATTTTAAAAAGCCCTATGTTACTAAATGTTTTTTACTGTCATGCTACTTACTATTAATTGTTATACATTTTAACTTTTTTTTTTAAACCCAATTTTTAATTTTTCCCTTTCAAATCTAAAACCACGATATGTTTTGGGGATTATAAATGCACTTTTTTCCCCCCTAAAAACAGAGCTAAAACTTTAGTGCATTTTTAACCCCTAAACCCACATTTGTTTTTCAGTTGGGTCTTTGATCTAAAGTAAAAAGGTATGAAGGACCCTCATCCCCAAGCTTGCCCGGGGCCCCAGAGATAATGGGGGTTAGCGGGTAGCCGGCCCTGAAACCGAAGTCGGGGGTTGGCGATAACTCAGATCCCGGCCTTTTAACCCCTATCAGATCCTGCATGCCATTCCAGTGCAATATCGCTGCCTGCCAGATTGAGATCACAGGATATCAAATAGTTGCTAAGGCAGCTGGGAGGATGACTAAGGTTTCCAAGGTTGCCATCTTTCTATTATCATTACACTCTGCCTGAGGCAGAGAATGATAAGAGAGTCGCTATTGTACACTGTTCTTCAATATATTGCTATTGCAGAACAGTGTATAAGTCATCATGCCCCCTAGTGGTCAAATACCAGTGTAAAGAGTACAAAAGTAAAAACCAAAGGGTGAAATGTATGAAACTTGGTGCCAACACCCCAATTCTAAATCAATATAGAGGAGTGTCGAATACGATTATGTATGAAAGAGTATTATGCGGCAAACATTGGCGTATACAGTGTTAAGCGCCAAACTTTGTCTCAGTCATGGTATGGATTTGAATGGCAGTTTCCTTCTAAACTTTGGCACATTCTTGGTGCATTTAAAGAGAACCTGTCACATAGTTTATGCCCTCCTTGCTCAGGGCAGAACAAGGTAGTATCAGATCTGCTGTTTCCAGCGCTGTGCCCCGTAATCTGTAAGATGCTGTAGTTTTCGTGTATTTAATGCTCAAATCTGCAGTTTTCAGCCACAAGAGTTATTCAAAGAGTCAGTAGTCAGTTTTTTTTCAAACCCCGCCCACCTGAGGCTAGCCCCGCCCACCTCAACTGATAAACCTATTACTTTGAATAGGTAGAAACATGTGAATAACTGTCATTGGGCGGAGCTAGCCTTTGGTGGGCGGGGCTAACACCTGCCCATGAATAAGATTTGAGGGGTAAATGCTCTATAACTGCTGCATCTTACAGAATAAGGGACACAGTGCTGGGAACAGCAGGTCTGACACTAGCTTGTGCTGTCCTCAGCAAGGGGGGCATAACCTATGTGACAGGTTCCCTTTA
The DNA here is from genome assembly GCA_025379985.1 of Phyllomedusa bahiana. Lineage (NCBI taxonomy): Eukaryota > Metazoa > Chordata > Amphibia > Anura > Hylidae > Phyllomedusa > Phyllomedusa bahiana. Next base: position 43,683 of record JAODAL010011817.1, on the reverse strand, counting down.
AAAGTGTTGTGTCTAGTGCAGACTGCGGCAAGTTTTGGAGTACGACTATTCATACATCTGTCAGACATGTGCTACGAGAGGTTTTTGGCTCAAAGTACGTCAGAAAACAGACGCAGCCCCGTTTATACATGTCGCCCACATTCTTTAAAATGTAAAAAAAATCAACAAGTATTAAAAGTGCAAAACACCATCTTTTTGTCAGTTTGCAAATTTACAAAAAAATAAATCTGTTCCACCTAAAGCTTAGGTGCATCATATGGTCCTTTGCCTCTTATATTCCAAAAAATATGGTATATCTGTCTCTAGTCAATGAAGACATTTTCACTGTATTGGAGAATAAATGCACAGGTGGGCATGACGCTTTATAAGCAGTGGCTGCTCTTGGATAAGCACTCGGAGATCTTCAGGTAAAGTATATTTTCATGGAGATCAGATCAAATTGAAGTAAAATCTACGTCCTCCGTCCACCTGTAAACTTTCCTTTGGCATGTGTGTCGAAGCTTATCTGATCTCTGTATGCCCCGTACACTTTGCAATGTGAAAGTAAATCAGGCATGATGATTGGTAGCAGGCACGGATCTGCTACTTCAGCACAGCTCTATAAAATGATGTAATGTTAAGCTCTAGCGGCAGTGAGGCAGAAAAGCAGAATTCCTCATTACCAATCCATTATGTAACCCTAGAGGCATACGTGATTTATGTTGTAACCAGCACCATGATATGGAAGACAGTTCACTTGCTGGTGAGTCTATAGTCACGTCATATAAAACCAGATATACTGCAATCAGCTCCCTGCCATAGAAAATCAGGCATCTGTAATGATGAAGAATATACACTTTGGTGTCTCCACATCCCCAAAAAAAATTAAAAATAAAAACTTTCCCGTACTATAACAGAAATCTAAACAGATTGTGGAAGCGTTATACAACAGTGGTTAAAGGGGTTGTCTCACTATGAAGATCATAGTTGAAAATGTGGGTACCAAAAATCTATGGATGTACGTCCTTGGTTACTATTGGCAAAGTGCTACGGTTTTAGAGAACGGGCTGGTTTACATGTGCTTAGCAACAGTGTTTGTTTACTGGTCAGGGAAGCATTCTGTCCTGCCCAGGTCGTGCACATGCAAAGGAAAGGCAGTTAAGAGGAGGGGCAGGGATGTGTGTATTGGCAGGCAAGGAGGAGAAGCAGTGAGAAGACATGCAGGGGGGTTGTGTGTATTGTATCCTCTTCACTTCTTCTCCTCCTTGCCTGCCAATACACACATCCCTGCTCCTCCTCTTAACTGCCTTTCCTTTGCATGTGCACGACCTGGGCAGGACAGAATGCTTCCCTGACCAGTAAACAAACACTGTTGCTAAGCACATGTAAACCAGCCCGTTCTCTAAAACCGTAGCACTTTGCCAATAGTAACCAAGGACGTACATCCTTAGATTTTTGGTCCCCACATTTTCAACTATAATCTTCGTAGTGAGACAACCCGTTTAAGGGGAACCTGTCACATAGGTTATGCCCCCCTTGCTGAGGGCAGCACAAGGTAGTGTCAGACCTGCTGTTCCCAGCACTGTGCCCCTTATTCTGTAAGATGCTGCAGTTTTAGAGCATTTACCCCTCAAATCTTATTCATGAGTAGGTGTTAGCTCCACCCACCAAAGGCTAGCCCCGCCCACTGACAGTTATTCACATGTTTCTACCTATTCAAAGTAAAAGGTTTGTCGGTTGAGGTGGGCGGGGCTATCCTCAGGTGGGTGGGGTTTGGAAAAAACTGACACTCTGAAGAACTCTTTGAATGACTCTTCTGGCTGAAAACTGCAGATTTGAGCATTAAATACATGAAAACTATAGCATCTTACAGAATAAGGACACAGCGCTGGAAACAGCAGGTCTGGCACTACCTTGTTCTATGCTCAGCCAGGGGGGCATAATCTATGTGACAGGTTCTCTTTAAGAGCATATTAGAAATAGCACAGCCTGCATCACTGAGAAGACAACCGCCAGACTGAGTTTCGACTAATCCAGCCCTAGCTAATATAATGTATTACATTTCCAAGCGAGGCAGGATGGGACGGTTGTGCCAGGGGTATGGTGGAGAGGGAGCCAACTGTCACAGGCGGCTTCATTCCTTGGGGCCAGTACTCTGTCATGCAGGCGGCGTTTGTCACAAGTCAGCTCCGCTGCCACATGCACACAGTGAAAAGAGACCCCCAGCCTGAATTCCAGCCCTAAACATAGCCTTTCATCTCACACAAGAGCCCCGGACTGTCATTCATCAATCCTTTCCACACAATGCTGCTGTGTAAGCCTGCGGCTGCCGCTGTCAGAGGTGATCTTGGCTATATTACCCTCGTATAAATTCAGTGTACATATGCCGTCTTTATCACCTGGGTCAGCAAATTAAGTTGAACAAGAACAACTTTCGCTCAAGGCTGAGAAATGAATCAAAGGGAAATTAAACACAACAGACAGAGGGACGGGGACGGATACAGGTTCTGCCTTCATCTGACTTCATTACGGCTGCAGCGCTCAGCATTTCCCAAATCCGTGAACACACACATTGATAATTGATATCCGCTCGCTGGAGTGAAACGTGGGATTGAAACCGATAAGGAAAGCGCTGCTAGTAATATTTCCCTCTCCACTGCTCACAGGCTGAAAAATAGAAGGGAATGGAAATGTCAGCTCTCGATGCTGGGATAGTGCTAAACGAGATGACTATGGAGCAGGGACGGGACGACGGGTAGGCGAAACTAGGTGACCGCCTAGGGCGCCACTTCTTCTTAGGCAGGAAGGGGGCGTAAGGAGGTATGGAGTGGGCTGCATTTTCCATCGGGGCGAAGGGGGTGCTATATGCCTTATTTGCCTAAGGCACCAGAATACCTTGTCCCAGTCCTGCTCTGAGGTTCTTTAAAATAAAAGATGTTTTCTTGAGGCTAACTTAAAGGGGTTGTCTCACTACAAGGATTGCTTTTTTATGTTAAAGATCTTGCAAAAAACAAGTCACGTTGTAATATGTGTCCATTAACAGTGTCCTACCTATTCCTAGATATCCCCTCTTGTATTTCTGCATCAGCTCCTCAGATCGCTATAGCTACAGACCTGTTTGTTCTATCCTGATAGGCTGCCAGCACTGGTTGCTATAGCTACAAACCTGGCTTCTACTGCAGCCTAGTGGAAGCCAGCGAACCCGACCCTGAATTCAAAATGAAATAAAAAAAATAGAACTGAGGTAGGATGAATCAATGTAGTGAGTCAACCCCTTTAAGGTTCAAAGAGTTTTTTCCATCTGGTTAAATCCCTTTTGAGGCCTCAGAGATTGGGGAGCAGACTGCGTCCGGGCCACTCTCCTCATGTTTGTTTATGGAGTTACGAATACATCCAAGAAAACTCACTTGGCTATATTCAGAACTGCCATAGAAATGAAAAGGAAGAACTGCGCAAGCGCAGCCATCTTCCCACGCCCTGCGGCTAGCTACAAATTTGCCTCCGAAGGGATTTTACCAGATGGCAAAACCCCTTTAAGGTGGCCATACACAATGTATAGATATTGATCCAAACTTGTTCAGCTGACAGCTATTCCTCCCAATTCACCTATATACATATATATATATATATATATATATAGACCCTCAACTAAGCCACCAGCTACTACTTCTGACCCCCCTCCCTCCACACACAAGGCTCAGTAAAACATCCAATGAAGTGGAAAAACATGTAATGGCAGTGGCTTATCTCCTGTGAGAACAAAGGATTGGACATGCTAAAATCTAGTATCCCCAATCCTTCCATCCCCCAATATCTGTTGCTGGGGGAGAGTCTGATCATCTCTACATACATTTGATGATCAACCAATCCCACCGAAACAGCAGGTTTGCCCAATGTTTATCTAATGGGCATCTTCAGGCTATGTTCACTAAGACGTCTGGATTTCATTGACACTGTGCTTGCTATAACTAGTTAACAGACTAGTGTGATGATACACAGAATCCGATCTATGTCTTTTGTATAGCACAAAATAGTGCGGTACCGTATTAGCCATAAAAATCTACGTAATGTTAAAGGGGTTGTCTCACTACGAAAATTATAGTTGAAAATGTGGGGACCAAAAATCTAAGTATGTACATCCTTGGTTACTATTGGCAAAGTGCTAAGGTTTTAGAGAACGGGCTGGTTTACATGTGATTAGCAACGGTGTTTGTTTACTGGTCAGGGAAGCATTCTGTCCTGCCCAGGTCGTGCACATGCAAAGGAAAGGCAGTGAAGAGAAGGGGCAGGAATGTGTGTATAGGCAGGCAAGGAGAAGAAGCAGTGAGAGGACATGCAGGGGGGTTGTGTGTATTGGCAGAGACATACAGGGACAAGAGGCAGTGAAGAGCGGGGGAGGGTGTATTGGCAGCCACAGGGATGTGTGTATAGGCAGCCACAGGGAGGTAGGAGAGGCAGTGAAGAGGATACAATACACACAACCCCCCTGTATGGAACCCCCCTGCAAGGAAGAGCACAGAGTTATTTCATAGGGAACAAAAGTATTTACTTAAAGTGGTTGTCTCACTGCATTGATTCCTCTTACCTCAGTTCTGTTTTCTTGGTTTCATTTTGAATTCAAGGGGAAGGTTTACTGGCTTCTACTAGGCTGCAGTAGAAGCCAGGTCTGTAGCTATAGCAACCAGTGCGGACAGCCTATCAAGATAGATCAAACAGGTCTGTAGCTATAGTGACCTGTGGAGCTAATGCAGCCCATACAATAGGGGATATCTAAGAATAGATAGGACACTGTTAATGGACATATATTGTAAAGTTTTTGCAAGATCTATAACATAAAAAGCAATCCTTGTAGTGAGACAACCCCTTTAAATAGTCAGAAATTTCTACAGATCCTCTTTAAATCCATCTTAATAGCAATGTATATTGTCTTGATACAGAAAGAGGAATATATGTGAACATGGCCTCCATATCTATTTCTTTGTAAGTACATGTAGATTAATCAATACAACTAAAGCCAGCAACTATGGCTCTTGGGATAAGCATTGCATTTTAGCAAACTATATACCACAAAAGGGACATTTTTACATTATTATGTCAGAAACAGTTTGAATCCTTCTATATGAGTTTCTCATCAAAATCCACTTTACAAAGATATGGCTAAAGTAGCAGTAGACAATGGTACACTGGCAGATTTATTCAGGCTTACATCTTATACACAAGTACTTTGGAGTTAAATATGCCCAAACTATTAATAAATTAATACATTTGGCACCTCCTAGACTACATTTAAACCAGAAAATTATATCTACGGCACATTTGTACTATTTTCTGGCCTAAAGTTACATAAATTTGTTGGATCCACAGTGGCCACAACCACTCCACTAACCCCACCCACTTGTCTGGAAGTAAAAAGTCGAAAGTTCTAGCACGAATATGGTGTGCACCATAATTTTTAAACCAACAACTGGTGCATATGATTTGATAAATTCCTACATTTACCCAATCTTCTTCCAAACCCTCAGGTCCTCTTTGCAGACCTCTATTTAAAGAGGTAAGAAAACAGGTCTGCTTTTTTCCAGAGGCACAACCCCTTTGGTTGTGTCTGATATTGCAACTTAAATACCCATCTAAGAAAATGTGATGTTTTAATAAGAGTTCTGTATTGAAACAAGAAATCTAAGACTGGTTGGTAAGGTCAACCCCATTAAAAAGACTAAAAAGACTGTGATTGCTAGGCAGTGTATGATTGACAGTTGAGTTCCAATGGGGCAGTACTGTATCAATACTGTGTAAGGGGGAATTCACACAATTTATTGCGTCGCGCACAGGTATGTGCCACAATACGCGTTTGTTGCGCTGTAGAAATGACGCATAATTTTAATGCAATTACGTCACACAATGTCCCGAGGCAGATTGAGAAGCATTTTGTACATTGTTTTGGCGTATTTTGGCATGTACAGTCATATGAAAAAGTTTGGGCACCCCTATTAATCATTTTTAGTTCTAAATATTTGGGTGTTTGCAACAGCCATTTCAATTTGATATATCTAATAACTAATATTGCACATTTTGTGTTAGTACAATAAACCTCATTTCAATCCGGAAATATTACTGTGTCCATCAGTTATTAGATATATCAAATTGAAATGGCTGTTGCAAACACCCAAATATTTAGAACTAAAAAAATGATTAAGATTAATAGGGGTGCCCAAACTTTTTCATATGACTGTATTTTGTTGTTAAATACATGCAAAAATATGTGCCAAAATACACTGTGTGAATATACCTTAATACTTACTGTAAACTTAGACTGGCCAGTCTTAAAATGTGCCACATCCTGTCGTAGTATTGATAAATCTGGAGATGTTTAGACTGTGCAGTCTTAGGATTTATTCACACGGCAACTTTCAGGCCATATTTTGGGGCATAATTGCTCTGCAATATGCCCTGAAATAAGGCCTGTAACTAAGGTAATCAAAGCCCTCATAGAGAGTTATGATTAACCTCCGTCTTCCCCATCGTGTATTTTGTGCCAGGAGAAAGAAGTGACATGGAGGTTAATGGAGGTGATTGCCGCCCCCCCCCCCCCACCACCAGCTTTAGAAGTACGCACTGACCAGTGTGTACTTCTAGAACACACGGCATCTTGCTGCGTGCACAGTTTGCGCCACAAGACGCCATATGAACATAACCTAAGGGAGAAACATATAAAGTAATTTAGACTAGTTTTTTGGTATAAAAAAGTAGCTATTTTTTGTGCAAGTGTCATTGGCTCATAAATTTGCAATTTTCCAATAGCTTTTTTGCTGAACTAGCCAAATGTTTGAAAAGTGGGTGAAGATTTGCAAAAAGGTGCGTGGACTCTTACTGCACAACAAATTTACAAAAGTTTGCACCAAAAGGGGCGTAAATTAAACCAGAAATCTACTTCACTTCTCAGGTGGCTTACATTTTTTAGATAAGCACATGAATACTGAAAGATGTGGAAAATGCATTAAGCTATAATAAATTTGCTGTTTTTTCCTCCTGGTCATTACGGAGGAAATGTTTTCTTCCAGTCATCAAACAATTCACCCTACGTTTACACCTCCTATTAGTTGGCTTACTTTTTGTCACTAATTGCACCGAAACCTTGGTGCATAGTATCACACACTCAGCCATGTCCTTTTTCACAAAACCTTGCACCTTTTACCATGGTCACACCTGTTTTATTAAAAGAGGTACAGAAGTGTCCAAAGCACTTAATAAATGTGGTGTAAAGCATGTACGCCATTATTTTGGCACAAATTGCAACAGAATTCAAGCGCAATGCCATGATAAATGTGCTGCCCCATTGTGTTCAAATCATATAGGACAGCCTGGCAGCAGTTTCCCCAAGCCATTTTCTATATTCCTATTTACTAAAAACTGAATATTTTTCATGACATACTGATAAAATGTAGGCAATTATTATCTACAACAATGAAGTACAAAGAAACAGAAAAGTCATCAATAGAAAAGCAGCAACCAATTTTACAATTAAAAATAACATTTCATAAAAAACACAAGAAGGATGAATGACTGAATGACTTTGAGATTTGTTCTTTATCCAGAAGACATAAAAATCCTAAATTCCTTAAATTTCCTGTCACTACCTGGGGAAAATGAGTAGCACCATTTCTTGCAAATTTGTTCAAGAATTCAAACAAAGATCACTCTAATCATTCAGCAGCAACAGCAGGACAAACAGGAGCCTACAAATGACTTTTCTTGGCTGAATGTGCTTCTGTCTTTGTCCTAATAAGCTGCTCTGCGCCTTTGCTGACAAGCCAAGGCCACCAAGGGCAACTAATGTCAATCAACTGATCACATTTACCTGCTGGGCAGTTACACTCCGCTGGGGCTTCTCTGGAGATTCGGATTTTGGCCATGTGTTCATATGACCTCTGTAGGAAACAAAAGAACAGCATTTAATGCCGAATTCAATGCATGATGAATTTAACAGACTCATCCTGAACACATTACCTGTGTATAAGAAAATGAAACATAAGAGGATATTAATATTAATACAGATGTACAATGCAAATCATTCTCGCATCAAATGAATCCGTGGGTGCAATCAGATAACTGTAAAATCCTCAAAGTAATTAGAATGGGTACAAGGTGTGTTCATGTTCATTAAATGTAATTGTATGTAAATAAACGATTTAATATTCTGAGATGGATGGATTTTAAGGCAGTAATAATTAGCTTTGCAGACACATGGGATTTGACTAAAGCACATGCTTTCTTCACATAGCTTATGGTAATCTGACCTAAAAATGGACTTCCTGGTGGTAAAAACAAATTCAGAAAATATAAGGGGCCGTTTACACAGCACAGGACAAATACTGGTCGGTTTATCCAACCGGTATTTGTCCTGTTTTAGTGCCGTGCACACGGCCGCAGGGGGGCGGCTTTTCTCTGCGGTTTGTGGAGAAAAGCCCTCCCCCTTCACATAGACTTGTTCATATTCCGTCCGAAAACCGGACGGAAGAATGAACAAGTTCTATGTTTTTCGGACGTTCGGCAGTCTAAAAACCACCGGGAGGTCCCCACTGCACGTTTTTCCATTAAGGTCCATGTAAAAGTTTTTCAGCCGGTTTGCAACCAGTTTTCAAAACCGACAACCGGCTGAAAAAAACCGTCTGCAAAACCGTACCGTGGGGACAAGCCCTAACTCAATATGGCAGGATCTACAAGATGACTTAGATAAGACTGGAAAAAGATGCAAGACCATCGAGTCAAACTAATAACCCTACAGTGTTGGTGAAGAGGGAGGCAAAAACCCTGTAAGGTGGACTTCAGAATTAATAGGGGGATCAGTGTCCCATTTCCAGAATCTAGTGACCATAACCTATAATTTGATATTCTTCAAGAAAGGTATCTAAGACCTTTTAGAACTTTTTTTCCATAAACCTTTGTTGGCAGCAAATTATGAGATAAAACCTTACTTTTTCAGAACTCCTTTGGACCTTTTAAGTTTTAGGACCCTGGAACTTTTTTTCCCTATAGTAATAGTCTAATGATACAAATACATTAACTAGTGTAAACTATAAAGGGATATTCCCACCATGCATTTTGATGGTGTATGAATAGCATATTTCATCAAAGTTTGGTAGATTTGGGTCCAAACTATGGGACCTTCATCTATCTTGGGAATGGCTCACAAAAGTCTCAGGTCAGAAAGGAGAGTCGTTCGCACTTGACATATGACTCTCAATTCTGTTCTATGTACAGGGGCGAATTGTGTTAGGTAGTACTCAGAACTTCGATAGGATAGAATGGTGAGTCGTGTGCAAGTGCAACCGGCTAATCATTCTGAGCGGAAACTTTCAAAATCCGTTCCCAAGATAGATACGGATCCCATAGGTTAGACCAGCACCTATCACATTTTGATGACACACTCTATTGGTATGCTTTCAAAGTGCATGATGGGAACATCCCTTTAATCATGGCATTTTGTAAAATACGTATTAACTTGAGCCTGCTATACACATTGGAACTAATCATGGATTTATTAAAATAATTGAAACATATTAATGTGGCTCATACGTGGAAATTTAGTTTATTTAGTAGATATAGTGATATCACATAAAAAATGATATCACAAAAAAAAATTTCCTGTTCGTATTAGAAAAAAATGTGTAATTTTAGCAAAACCACAACTCTGTAAGAGGGTAAATATATATGGCCGCTAAAGGTAAAGAGGCTACTAGTTCTAGACTGTTTAGTTTCCTGAGAAAGTGCTCAGCTATTTATTGCTGTTTTATTATTGCCTTCAGCTATAGAGCGATGTATGAAATTTGGCATTAACATGCCAAATTTCATGCGCCTAACATTAGTGTAGAATGCACCTAATTTGTGAACCCGCTCTACAGCAAGTCATAAATCAGACGCATTGTAGCGCTTGAGCGACAGTTCGGGATTAGGTATACCATTTTGAAAGTGCTCTACCTGTTCCAGCTGTAATGCGCCCAGAAATGCCTTAGCGAAGCTATAAGTATGTAGCTTCGCTACGGTTCTAGTGCGCCCCATGCCGCAGGCGCTATGTAATGCGCCCCGGAGTGGCGTGCGGTCTATTTAAAAATGTATGGACGGGGCTGCGTCTGATATCGGGCTGTAAAGATATCAGATATCTGACACAGCCCTGTTCATACATGTCACCCATAATGTATATAATATTGGTGTGTGTGTGTTTGTGTGTGTGTGTATTTTCATTCCAGAATGTGGTGCCACAATGTTGATGGGAGAAACTGAGATTTATTTTAATTATCTGAATGCTGTCATTGAACTACGGTTGGTCTGTGAGATTTGCTTTCACCTGCCAATTACTGAAGTACTGAAGGCCATAATAGGTTGGTTCACTTAGGAAGCACCAATGGGCTGTAAGACCAGAATGTCCACTGCAGAGGAGGTCCAATTTAGAGGCCATGTAGGCAGGACCTGGGGAAATGTTGAGCAGTGGGTTGCCTGGCATACTTCTCAGAGGACTAACAAGAAGTGCTGTTATCTTTACATGGCCAAGGGAGGCCTAGAAAGGCATGGAGAACAGATCACTAGCTCACCTGCTTGGGAGCAGTGGGTTGGGAAACGTTAGGCATGAAAGTGAGCAGTTTGTAGAACTCGGTGTGGGCTGTTGCTGAGGTGGGATAGCTGAGCACATTTGCTGGGGCTGTGAAAGACCTTAGTCCTGGAGGGAGCCAAGGTAGGTTGGGTAGTGTTAGACTCAAACCTAGGAAACGCTACACCTTCATTTAGGAGGATTTGTGTGAGCCGTCAGACTGTGAGTGGTTATGAGCATCATGTAGCATGATGTTTGCTGCCCTGAGGCGTGGTTGGTTCATTCTAGGGGTAAAGTAGAATGAAATCTGTAAAGTAGATGAGAATAATCAGTAGTGACCCTCCTCCTGAATACATCTATCAGGTGAGACAAAGCCTACACAGGATTATGTGGACCCTCCAAGTTGTCAACAGGTTTGATGTTTGGCTAAATCAAGGAGCCTTAGGGATTGTGAGTTCTTCATCCATAACCTCTTCAAGGAGGTGGGAATTTTCTCACAGGCAATCCCCAAGTCCTTATAACCAAGTAGTCTTGGTTATTAACAGCTGACGTGGACAGACTCAAGAAATGAATCTACAGTTCCCAGTTCAGAAAGATACAGTTTAGGACAGGTGGAGTTCAGCAGTAAGCGATATGAAGTCAATCGAGCACTTGTGAAATTACCATATTGTTCTAGTTCTGGAATGCTAAAGTAATAGTGCCCTCTGGAGTATACTACAACTTACGTGATGCTTATGTGTCTTACATGAAATCTACAACCAATAAGATTGTTGTTCTTCTATTATGTGAAGAGAAGCAAAGTTTCTCTAAATCAACACAATTTGCAATGGTTTCTTTAAAGAAGGACCACTAGAACAACGTTACAACTATACCTATGCCCAGCTGGTTTTCAGCAGGTCCCATTGTACAGTCTCTTTTTGTGTGCCTTCGCTATATACTCATTCAGGGGCGTAGCTATAGGGGGTGCAGAGGTAGCAGTCGCTACCGGGCCCTGCAGCCTGAGGGGGCCCAAAAGCCACCCCGACACATAGAAAGACAACAGTATTGTAAATAACACATGGTGGCTGGGGGGCCCAATTTAAATTTTTGCATTGGGGCCCAAGAGCTTTAAGTTACGCCTCTCATTGTTTAACCAAGACTCATATTGCACCATCTAAAACTGAAAATGATAAAGTTATAAACAGTCAATGCCAATATCTGGAGCTTGACAATCTCTATACCTTATAAATTAACCAGATGTGTTGCATTGTAAGCATCTGTATAAAGAATTAAAGTTCTTGTCCATTACAAGTCAATGACATACAAAGTTCACTTTCATCCAGGCAAATCCTCTCTTTCAGGTCATACAGCAAATCAGTCCAAGCAAATAAATTAAGTGTCAGATAGTGAGGGCAGTAAACCTAGCACTGGGTCATCTAAACATTCACTTTATATCAAGCAGTGTTAACTTTACAGATAGCCCTATGCTGTGCTTCTTGAGGCGAGACATGCCACATAGCGGGTGTCAACTAGAGCGAGTAGACTGTGACATGGAGAAGTGCACGGCTCTGACAGCTGCCGCCTCACTAGCGGAAGACGTGATGTCTGACGCCAAACCTGACTCCTAAACCCTGTAACTGTGGTAGAGGTCAAATACAATTACTGGTACATGTGCCAGCTAAAGTCATTGTTTTCACAAGGGTAAATACACACAGACATAAATCTGCACAAATCTGCAGTAAAATCCACACATTCAAATCTGCATCAAATTGTGCAGATTTTAATGTGTATTTGCCATAAAAAAAATCCACACATTTTTACGTTCGCGTAAAGTCAATTTGAAAACAATCCATAACAAATCCATAATCAATCTGGAATGGAAACTGGAATGGTTTTCTTGCTACAAAGATCATATCTGTAATGATGGGGACAGTAAAAATAAGCACCTTTGCAATTAGTTTACATTACCTAAGTCATTTAGTATAGCAGCTATGAGCTAATCTGTGTTTCTATTGCTATTTCTGCAGCAAGTGGTTGGGCCACGCCCCCTTTGATGTGATTGGCTACCTGATTTTTCATTTTGCCCTGTTGGGACACTCCCCCTGGATGGGACACACCCCATATGCTGTGATTGGCTACCTGCACTCTCTTCCCTATGAGCTGTGTAAAATGAAAGTGAAAATGGCTGCACCCTGAGCTGTGTAATAATGGCTGCATGAGCTCTCTATGCCCCTTCTCCCAGTGAGAGTTCTATGTGAAGGATCTGGGCAACTAATGAGTCTCTAGATGCTAGATTCACTCACCCCCCATATAACACAGTCTTATACACAGAGCGGATGTCACAGCTCTGCAGACCTACAATGGTCAGTTCTTATGCCTGTAGAACTTTCACCTCCCTCCACAAGCTCCGTGTAACCAGAACACCTGTATTGCTGTAAGCAGTTACACACACAGCCTGAACATATGATGAAACAAATGTGGGAAATGCACAGAGTGCATTCTTCACATTTGTTTCATCATTTCAGGCTGTATGTATAAAGGCTTGTCCCCACGGCACGGGTTTGCAGTCAGTTTTTCAGACAGTTTTCAGTTTTGAAAACCGTCTGCAAACCGGATGACAAACTTTAACATGGACCTCTACGGAAAACCCGTGCAGCAGTCCCCACCGCACGGGTTTTCTGCCTGGCAGTTTTTCAGACCGCCGCTGGCCCGAAAAACATAGAACATGTTTGTTCTTCCGTCCGGTTTTCGGGCGGAATATGAACATGTCTATGCGAAGGGGGCAGATAAACCGACCGGTATTTTTCCTGTGCCGTGAGGACGTGGCCTAATTGTTTACACCAATACAGGTGTTCTGGTTACAAGGAGCTTGTGGAGGGAGCTGACAGCTCTGCAGACATGAGAACTGACCATTGCAGGAGGTCTGCAGAGCTCAGACATCCTGTCCCTTCCACTACTCACACAGAATGATGATATCACCAGTCTTCAGTGCGGAAAGACATGCCTACTGTGAGGAGACGTCCGCCTACTGGGAGGAGAGACACACCCCTGGATTTCAAGCTGTAAGAGAGAGAAAAAACTTAAGATGCCCACAAAAGCCTGTAATGAGAAAACCCCTTTAATTTGTAAGAAGGAGGAAACAGAGTGACCAGTGAATTTTGCAAGAACCACACTGTGGCAGCGCAGTGTTGCACTTCAGAATCAGGTAGGGGTGGTTTGCCCTGATCTGAATTTTGCCAGCGGGGGTGGAAAAATTTTGCGACCTGTCACCAACCTTTTTCCAGACATGACAAAGAAAGCTTATCAGTCTGTGATCACTATACTTCCTTTTTCCTGTCTCGGAAAAAAGCTGTGATTGGTTACACGATTCTCACAGGAAAAATTTGGATGAAGTGCCCCTACCCAAATCTAAAGCACAATGCTAGAGTTTCAGCTTCATAAAAGGGTATTCCCATAGACATTGATGCCATATCGATAAGATGGCACACTTGGCTGTTCTCGGAGCGCCCGTTGAAATCAATGGGAGTTTCCCAACCATCTCTTTGTTCCATACAGAGTGTTTTCAGGGATCATTCTTGAGATAACTGCAGGTGGGACCTGCACCTATTAGACATTGATAGCATATCCTATCGATATTCAATCAATGTCTATTGTGAGACAACCACTTTATTAACAGAATAGGAACTACTCTATTTATGCTGTTACGTGTGCTGCAGAATTGTACAGTAGTATGTGCCTTATATGTATTCAAATATATTACTGTATTTTCTTGCCATTGGGTATGTTTGCCCCCCAGTGCCATGAGGTAAAGAGCAGGAACTGACATAGGAAGACCACTGCTGGACAGAGATTGCTGTGTGTGATACTCTGTGACCACTCGATATGGAGGATCCCATGCCTACATAAATCAGGCGGGGAGTGTGAAGTGAGTTGTAAAGTGAAGTGACAAGTGAGCGTTCCTGGCATGTGTGATAAACTGCAGTCTCCACTGATGGGCAAAACATGAGAAAGCAACGCAAAACGCGTGTTAGGGAACAGGACCTGACTGTTTCATAGGTGCATAGTCATATGTTACATGATTTGATGTGACTGATCTTCTTTAATTTCTACACGTTTATTCCCTTGGTTCATTTGTAATCTATGGTGTTTGCACTTTATAATTATTATATACTTATGTAATTATTTGGTATACTATTGATTATTTGAAGTGATCTAGGGGTCTAATGAAATAATTTGACTAATATTCATGCACTTGCATTTGATTATGTATAATTTGGGATGAATTACCCTATATATTAGTATATATTTTGTAGGTAAGCTATATTCATTCAATTATAACTTATTTTCTTCAGTCTTTCATCATTTGATTCATTACTATCATGTATTATCTATGAATTGGCCTTTTCTATTTTTTGATGGTGCCTTTTTTTTAAATAATTTTAATTTGAAGGTTATGGATATATTTTAGTAATTGTTATTCAATATAAAATCCGAGCTTTTACATTGGCTTCTTTGTATTTACAATAAAACATGCTGGAAAATCTCAGTGTTATGTTTCTCCACTATAAGACTAAGTAAAGCTAAATTCACACTGCGTCGTTTATGGTTTAAGAAACAGTCGGCTGAACATATAGCCAGATGATATCAATGAATTCCTATACAATTCCTTCCGTCTGCTGTGCACGCCCATTAATAAATGTATATCGAGCCATATGCCATTGTACTGAAAAGTGCTGTTGGATCCAAAATGTATGGGATTGCTGGATCTAGGTGTACTAGTTACCTATTTGGAATACATTTGGGCAATAAAGCTATTAGTACAATAACGTATATGTATACCACAAAGATACTGTGAATTTGGCCTAAGAGTAGCGTTGACAGTTCAGGAGGGCTGAGCAGTCAGATGTTTCACAGACCTTACTTTTTCATGGCCAGTCTTTCTCTGATCACATACCAAACATCCAAACTTGGACCAAAGCAACAAACTAGTATAGGACACACATGCATTTCTTACTATAAAAGTTCATATCTTACTTTAAGCATTCTTTTAGGAGCACTCACATCAGTTTATTACATTTACAGTACATTCCCTAATATTTTGCATGAATCACTTGCTTTACAGGGGGATCTGGATAATAGAGTAGAGTGGGCTCATGGAAATAAAAATGTTATCCCTTGGAGATGATGTTTATGGTGCTTGTACTATTTCACTGAAGACAGCAGATATGCTGTTGTGAGGAAACAATTGTAAAGAACTGGATAATAAGGAATTTGGGGGGGTTTTGGGTTTTTTTTTTTTTTTTTTTTTTTTTAGCGTTGTAACCTCAGTCATTAAACAAAAGGTTACCAAACATCATTTACTCATTACTATGTCTGTTAAGAATGAGATGATATTTAGTGGAAGGAAGGAAAGAATGAAAGAAAGAAAAAGAAAGAAAGAAAAAGAAAGAAAGAAAGAAAAAGAAAGAAAGAAAGTTATAAATAGATGGGTAGGTAGATATGGCAATGGATAGATGGGTAACAAATAATAATAGATAGATAGATAGATAGATAGATAGATAGATAGATAGATACATGTAGATGATAGATAGAGAAAGATAGATAGATAGATAGATAGATAGATAGATAGATAGATAGATAGATAGTAGATAAGGATAGATAGATTATATGGGTAGTAATAGATAGAGATAGATAGATAGATAGATAGATAGATAGATAGATAGATAATAGATAGATAGAGAAGGATGGATAGATAGATAGATAGATGGATAAATGGATAGACAGATAGATAGATAGATAGATAGATAGATAGATAGATAGATAGATAATAGATAGATAAATGATAGACAGATAGACATATAGATAGAAAGATAGATAGATAGATAGATAGATAGATAGATTAGATAGATAGAAGATAGATGACAGATATATAGATAGAATAGATAGAGAAGATAGATAGATAAATAGATATGATAGATTTGATAGATAGATAGATAGATAGATAGAGAAAGATAGAGAAGGATAGATAGATAGATAGATAGATAGATAGATAGATAGATAGATAGATAGATAGATTGATAAATAGATGGATAAATTGATAGATAGATAGATGGATAAATGGATAGATAGATGGATAGATAGATAGATAGATAGATAGATAGATAGATAGATAGATAGATAGATAGAAAAGATGAATAGATAGAAAAGATGAATATAATTTAACTTAAATGTACATTCTTGTAATTTCTATTCATGACTGATCATACATATCAGGTTACAAGATCTTACTGTAAATTCCATTCTGCATGTTACATAATACTACATTATTAAAAATAAATAATTACTGGTCCTAAGCATCTTTGTTAATGTAGCATGCCTTCCATCAGATATAGCTGGGCGAGTTAGCACATATATAATTCGGAAAGACAATCTTATACAAATGATATTCAGAGGAATAGTAGAGGACAGAGCTCAGTGGCTCATCTGGGACAATACATTCCTATATCACAAGGTCTTTGCTGTAGTTTTGCATAGGACTGCAGGTAAACCAAAAGCATGAGCTTAACTCTGATAACAGGGCACATATAATGTAACCCCATAAGAGTTAAATGACAGCCTCAGCTCCGCTAACCCTGGGAATGAAACCACAAGCATTGAACTTTGGGGAAAATTTTTTTTTAAACCCCTGGACTTGTTTAATAAATGGATGGTATATACCTAGACTTTCTGAACACACTGTGTGACCCAACTTTACTTCTAACCCTACAATTTATCCGGGAAAATAATTAAATATGTTAAAAAGCAACCTTTTGTGTATATAACCACTAAGGCATAGTACCCAAAAAACTAAAAGACTAAAAAGGGGTGAAAATTTTTTAAAATTTGCAGGGATAATGATTTGGGAACCCATCTCTAAAAAAGGGGCAAAAAACCTGAAAAATTCATCATAATTAGCGGTTAGATCCATTTGTGGGGTTATAGGGTAACAAAATTTTTCCCAAGTTTTCATTCAGACAAATTCAATCTTTTACAGAAAACAACAACAAAGCATTTGCTTTTCCAAATAAATGTAAGATGACTACTATTTTTCTAAAGAAGACCCAAAATCTAGGGGAAAATATGGGGCAACTAAAACCCCCGGGGTATCGATAGGTAAAAGAATTTCAAAAAGAGCTTTTTTAACCCATTCCCTAATTTTTTATCTTTGGTTTTAAGCTTCCCATTTAAAATAAATTTATAGTTTATAAAAAGTAAGATCGGGGGAATTTAAACTTTTTAAACCCCAAATTTGCAAAAAAACCCCAAAGGGACAAAAAGTTTCCATCTAACGTATGGTCCACCCCGGCTTTCACCCAAACTCGAAAAAATTTTAAACCCCAATCACTTTTCCATAATTAAATTCTATAGACCCTTGTACAATTTTTGGAAAATTTTAGTTTCAGGGAAACCGGGGATCACCCCAAATTCCCCCCCTTTACTATACCCCAAATTTAAACATCCAAAAAACATATGTATACAAGTAAGTATTGAAATTTGGTACCTTCCGGGTAAAAAAAACCGGGGAACCTCACTTGCCCACTTACTATACCCTATCAGCATGCCATAAAGCATCTACAATATCTATACATATATCTGGATATTGGGAACTTTCCTGGCACACTTGGCATTGCTCAACTCGCCTACTTCCTATACCTTATGGAATTTTTTTTAATATAGAAAAATTTTCTCTTAAAAGTATTTTGGTGGGGGTTATTTTTTCCGGGAACCCCACCTGGATTTTTCCAATTTAAATTCCAAATTAAATGCCATGTTTATCTTTAAGGATCAAATAAAAAGCATCTTTTTTATTAGGGGTTTCCTAAAAACACACCTGGCATCACCCACTCACCAACTTACTACCCCTTTTTTAAATTATACAATTTTATTTATCCTATATCGGGAAAACGGGTACCTTTCCGGCCCAGCACTCACTCGCCCACTTCCTACACCCTCTCATCATGCTGTAATATATCTATAGTATCTTTTTCCAATTTATCTGTTTTACTGGTACCTTCCTGGCTTCGCCCATTTAAAAAATACCCAATCATCATGTGTTTTTTTTCCCCTACATTTACCCCTCTATAAGTATCTGGATACTGGTACCTTTCCGGCTTGCCCCCCCTTACTATACCCTTTCTTTCATCGTAATATATATATATCTCTCCCAACGTCTGGATACTGGGGCCCTTCCGGAAATCACTAATTTGGCCCACTTTACAAATACCCCTTTAATCATGGTTATATTCTACAGTACTCTATAAGTTTCGGGTTACGGGTTACCTTCTTCCCCATTACCCACTTGCCCACTTCCTATACCCCCCCCCGCTTTTGTTATTAGTATCTTTTAACTTTTCTATACGGGCCCTTCCCCACTCGCCCAGTTTACTAACCCTTTCATCATGCTTTTATACCCATAGTATCTTTTAAAAGGTGTCTGGCTACGGGACCTTTCACGGCATTCCCCCCACATTACCCTATCTTTAAGCTGTATTATACCTATATTACTGGAAAATGTTAGCCTCCCTGGCATTGCCCACTTACTTTCCCCTTTATCCTAAGCTTTATACCTCCTTTTGTATCTCTAAAATTTTTTTGGGGAAAATTTTTAGCCTCCCTGGAAATTCCCCCTTTTACAAAAACCCTATCATCATGCTGTGATATATAGTATCTCTATAACTGTCTGGCTACTGGTAGCCTTCCTGGCATCACTCACTCGCCCACTTCCTACACCCTCTCATCATGCTGAAATACCCTTACTTTTCCTTTTTAAAGACCCGGGGATACGGGTTTAGCCTTTTGGGCTTTCACCCACTTGCCCAGTTACTATACCCTGTCATTATGCTGTGAAAATCTCCAATATCTTTTAAGTGTCGGCAACGGGGTACCTCCCTCATTGCCCCTTACATTCCCCTTTATCCTCAGGGCTGTGATAATAGTATCTCTAAAAACTTTTGGGAGTACTTTTCCCTTTCCGGCTTTTGGCCCACTCGCCCAGTTACTATACCCTATCCTCATGCTGTGATATATAGTATCTCTATAACTGTCTGGGTACTGTTAGCCTCCCGGGGCTTTGGCCCCTTACATTCCCCCTATCCTCTTCTTTTATACCCTTTAGTATCTCTACAAGTGTCTGGCTACTGGTAGCCTCCCTGGCATTGCCCCCTTACATTACCCTATCATCATCGTATTTTATAGTATTTTAAAAAAATGTCTGGCTAGGTAGCCTTCGGGGATTGCCCTTTCCCTTTACCCTTTCCTCTTGCTGGTAATAAATCTCTATAACTGTCTGGGTACTGTTAGCCTCCCTGGCATTGCCCCCTTACATTACCCTATCATTATCTTTTTGATATCCCTTTGTACCTCTACAAGTGTCGGAAATTTTACCTCCCCTGGTTTCCCCCTTACTTACCCTAACGTCAGGGCTGTGATACCCCCATGTATTTTCTATAAGTTTTTGGGATACTTGTGCCCCCCCCCCCTTTGGGCACACTGCAAAAATGAGGGAGCCTAAAACACGGGGGACAGAAGCCGGCCCCCTTTTCTCCTCACGAGGGAAATTGAGTAAATTTTCCCACAGATAATCCCGGCACATGGAGGATCTCCCCGGACTGTCCCTGCTCCACCCCCACCCCTGCCCCCCAAAGAACCGCCCCTCACCCATTTTGGGTAATTGGATCCCAAGGAGAGGAAGAGAGCACCAGGCCGGGCGCATTTGGGCCCCCGCCCTTTCCCCCGGGGCGGCTCCCACCCCGGGGTATGCCCGCCCATCCCGGGTATTTGGGGCAGTTTCCCTCCCGGTGCCCCCTTCGGGGCGATCTCTTGGGTGGGATGAATGAGAGGTGCCCCCCTCCTGCAGTAAACAAAAAGCCCCCGGAAAATTTGGCTGCTGTTTCCTCATTTGTTCCTCCGGGGCCCTGTGGGGGCGCGGGCCCGGAAAACTGGAAAAGGGAGAGGAACCCGGAGGGAGCGGAGAGGAGTGAGCTCTGCCCGCCCCCTTGTGAGCTTTAAAAAACCACTCCCCAAGGACAGCCCCCAAAATCCCGGGCAGACCTATCACACACATCACCCCCCTACGGGGCTTTGTTGGGGCCTGCTCGGGACGGGGCTGTTTCTTTGCACGGGAACGGGCCAACAAATTAGGGTGGCACCAAAAGGGCACTTGAACAAATAGGATGGCAGCGGGGGGGCCTTTTGAAAACTTTTTGGAATGGCAGCGGAGGGCACAGTGCAACTAATAAGGGCCCCGGGGGGGCACAGGAAAACAAAAAAGGAGGCCCCGGAGGGCACATTAAACAAAAGGATGGCACCGAGGGAAAACCTGCAATTTCTAATGGACGGACACAGTGCAACTGAAAAGGAGGGGCACCGGGGAAATTTGCAACAAAGGATCAGGGGTGGGGGCACAGTAAAAACAATGGGAAGGGCAGCGGGGGGAAGCACAGTGAAACCCTAATAGGATGGCAGCGGAGGAGCACAGTGCAACTGCTAGCATGGCAACGGAGGACACAGTGCAACTGCTAGGATGGCACCGGAGGGCACAGTGCAACTGAAAGGATGGCACCGGAGGGCACAGTGCAACTGCAAATTTGGCCCCAAAGGGGGGTCCCCATCAACAATAGGATGGCAGCGGGGGGACCGGGAAAACAATAGTAGGCCCCGGGAGGGCACAGTGCAACTCTGGGAGGGCCCCGGAGGGGCACAGTGCAACGGGCGGATGGCAACAAAGCACGTGCAACTAATGGGATGGAAACGGGGGGCCAGTCAACATGGGGAGGCGGGGGAGGGCACATGCAACTTATCGGAGGGGCGCGGAGGGCAATTTGAAAAACTGTTTAAGGGCACCAAAAGGACACAGGGGCAACTAATAGGAGGGCACAACACATGCAACTTTTTTAATGGCGGGGGGCCCACAGTAAACTGCTGGGAGGGCCCCGGGACACATGCAACTTAAGGGCACCAGAAAAACCAGGGGCAAAAATTTAAGGGCAGGGGGGGGGCACAGTGAAAACTAAAGGATGGCAGGGGAGGGCAAAAGGAATTTAGGGGAGGGCAGCGGGGGGGCACATCAACTGCAGGAGGGCACCAGAAACACAGTAAACAATGGGATGGAGCGGGGGGAACATGAACAAATTTAAGGGCAGGGGAGGGACACATTGCAAATGTTTGGCAGGGGAGGGCACAGGGGCAACTGAAAAGAGGGCCCCCCAACACATTGCAACAAAAGGGGAAATAACCGGGGGGCACAGTGCCCCCAAATAAGGGCAAAAGGGGCACAGTGCAACTGCTGGGATGGAAACCAGGGGAGCACATCAGCTGCTAGAGGGGCAGGGGGGGCACAGTCAACTAAATGGGTTTACAGCGGGGGGCACAGTGCAACAATTTTGGGAGGGCACGGGGGGCCCCATTTTGCAATTTTAAAATGGAAAGGGGGGGGGAAACATGAAAAACTGCTGGGAAATGGCAGCTGGGGGCACAGGGGGCAACTAATAATGCCACGGAGGGACACAGTGCAACAGTTTAGGATCCCAGAACACAGTGAACAAAAAGGATGGCAGCGGGGGGCCCCATGAAATTTTCTTTTTTTTTTTTTTTTGGGGCAGCGGGGGGCCCCGTGGAAACGGCTAAGGGCCCAGGGGAGACAGTGAAACTAATAGGGGGCAGCGGGGGGCACAGTGCAATAAAGGGGGCGGGCGGGGGGAAAAAGGGGAAAACTAAAGGGATGGCAGGGGTTTAACAGTGAAACTAAAAGGAGGGCCCGCGGGGCACAGTGCAACTAAATAAGGGGCCCCGGGAGGGCCAAGTGCAACAATAGGATGGCAGCGGAGGGCACAGTGCAACTAATAGGATGGCAGCAGAGGGCACAGTGCAACTGCTAGGATGGCAGCGGAGGGCACAAGTGCAGCTGCGGGAAGGGGCAGGGGGGGCCAGTGCAATCCCAAGCAGGGCACGGGGGGGGGGCACAGTGCAAACGCTAGGATGAAACCAAAGGGGGCACGTGCAACTAAATGGGAAGGGCCAAAGAGGGGGCACTGCAATGCTGGGATGGCAGGGGGACCACAGTAATTCTGGGATGGCCCCGGGGGGCACAGTAAAACAAATTTAAGGGCACCAAGGGGGCACAGGCAACTAAAGGGCCCCAAAGGGGGAAACAGTAAAACTTTTAAGGGCCCCGGGGGGGCCCAGGAAACAAATTGGGATCAAGGGGGAAACTGAAAAGCTGGGTTTCACGGGGGGCACAGTGCAACTGTAATGGCAGGGGAGGACACATGCAACTAATGGGTTTTCAAAAGGGGGAGAAAAAGGCAAAAAATTGGGGATGGCACCAAAGGGCACATTGCAACAAATAGGAGGCACCGGGGAGCACATTGAAACTGTTGGGAGGGGAAACCGGAGGGCCCAGTCAACTAATACGAGGGCCCCAAGACACATAAAACAAATAGGACCGCCCCAAAGGGGAGCACAGGGGAAACTAATAGGAGGCACCGGGGGGACACATGCAACTAATGGGATAAACCGGGGGGGCCCCAGTGAAAACCTAATGGGGGGCACCGGGGACCCCAGTAACTAATGGATGGCACAAAACACTTGCAACTAATGGAGGGCACCGGGGGGGACAAAAGTGAACCTAATGGTTGGCCCCGGGGGGGGCACGTGAAACTAATAGGGGGGCACCGGGGGCACAGTGCAACTAATGGGAAGGCCCCAAAGGGGGAAAAAGTGCAACAAATAATGGCACCAAAACACATGCAACTAAAAATGGCACCAGGGGAAAACCAGTGCAACAAAAAAGGAGGGCACCGGAGGGCACAGGGGCAACGCTGGGGATGGAAACCGGGGAACACATTGCAATTTAAAGGGGCCCCAAGGGGGAGCACGGGTAAAACCTGGGGAAGGAAACCAGGGGAACAGGGCAACTTTGGGGAGGGCACCAGGGGGGGCACAGTGCAACTGATAGGAGGGTCCCAAAGGGACACAGTGCAACTGCTGGGATGGCACCGGGGGGCACATCAATTTTTTTAAAAACCAAGGGGCACAGGAAAACTGCTGGGAGGGCCCCAAAGGGGGCCCAGTCAACAAATGGGGAGGCCCCAAAAGGGGACACATGCAACAAATGGGAAAGGCACCGGGGGGGCACAGTGCAACCTGGGATGGCCCCAAGGGGACACAGGGGCAACTAATGGGTTTCCCCAAAGGGGGGCCACGTGAAAACCTAGGATGCAGGGGGAGGGCACGTGCAACTCTGGGAGGGCACGGGGGGACACATGCAACAAATTAGGAGGCCCCGGGGGGGGCCATGAACAATAGGATGGCACCAAGGACACAGTGCAACTAATAGGATGGCACCAAGGGGGACTCAACTAATAAAGGGCCCCAAGGGGAGCACGTGAATAATAGGAGGGCCCCGGAGCAAAACAAACAAATGGGGATGGCACCGGAGGGAACAGTGCAATAATAGGGGGGCCCCGGAGGAGCACAGTGAACTAAAGGGGGGCACCGGGGGCACATGCAACTAATAGGAATCCCCAAAGGGGACACAGTGAAAACTAATAATCACCAGGGGGACACATAAAAACTAATGGGAAGGAAACCGGGGGACACAGTCAACTGCTAGGAGGGCCCCGGAGGAAACATGCAACTAATGGAAGGGCAACCAGAGGACACAGTGCAATGCTGGGAAGGAAACCAAGGAAACATGCAACTGTTAGGATGGCCCCAAGGGGGGCACATCCCAAACTATAAATGGTCCCAAAGGGGGCACAGTGCAACTCCCTGGGAGGCCCAGGGGGGCACAGGCAATAATAAGGGGCACCGGGGGGCCCAAATTGCAATAATGGGGATCCCCAAAGGGGGCACAGTGCAACAAATAGGGGGGCCCCGGGAAAGGAGCACATGCAACAATGGGATCACCAGGGGGGCACAGTGAAACCCGGCTAGATGGACCAAGAGGCAAAAGTGAAAAACAAAGGGAGGGCCCCCAGAACACAGTGCAACAATAGGATGGCACCGGGGGGGCACAGTGAAAACTGCTGGGAGGGCCCCAGAGGAGCACTTTGCAACAATGGGAGGGCCCCAGGGGAGACAGTAACCCAAAATTTGGATGGCCCCGGAGGACACAGTGCAACGGTTTGGATGGCACCGGAGGAGACAGTCAACTAATGGGAGGGCCCCAAAGGGGGGACACAGGCAACTATAGGATGGCACCGGGGGGACAGTCCCAACTGCAAGATGGGCACCAAGGAGCACGGGTGAAATTTAATGGGGTGGCCCCAAAGGGGCAAAATTTGCAACTGTTGGAGGGCAGGGGAGGGAAACATCAACTGATAATGGCAGCGGGGGGACAAAAGTCAACAAATGGGGATGGCCCCGGGGGGCCCAAAATGCAACTAATGGGAAAGGCACAAAGCACAGTGCAACTAATAGGATGGCAGCAGAGGGACACAGTGCAACTAATAGGATGGCACCGGAGGGACACAGTGCAACAAAGGAGGGGCCCCCGGGGGGGCAAAAGTCCCAACAAATAGGGAGGGCACCGGAGGAGCACAGTGCAACTAATAGGATGGCACCAGAGGGCACAGTGCAACTAATAGGATGGCACCAGGGGAAGCAAAATTTGAAACAAATAGAGGGGCACCAGGGGGACAAAAGGTCAAAAATGGGAATGGCCCCCGGGAGGACACGGGAAAACTCTGGGAGGGAAACCGGAGGACACAGTCAACAATTAATGGCCCCAAAAGGGGAGAAACAGTTGCAACTGCTAGGAAGGCCCAGGGGAAAGACAGTGAAAACCTTTTGGGTTTGGCACCAAGGGGCACTTGAAACTGTTTGGAGGGTACCAGAGGAGCACGGCAAATTGCTAAAGGGAAACCAGGGGGCACAGTGAAAACAAATTAGGGGGCCCCCCAAAAAGGGCACAGTGCAACTGCTGGGGAGGGCACCAGAGAGGCAAAAGGCAACAAAATAAGGGCACCGGGGGACACATGCAATAATGGGAAGGGCACCGGGGGGGCACGTGCAACTGCTAAAAGGGCACCGAGGAGCACGGGTTGAAAACTAATAGTTTGGCACCGGGGGGGCACTTTGGAAAATCTGGGGTGGCACCGGGGGGGTCAAAATTTGCAACGGGCTGGGAGGGCACCCGGAGGGGCACAGTGCAGCGCTAGGAGGGCCCCGGGGGGGCACGGGCAACGATAGGTGGCCCCGGAGGGGCACATTGCAACTGCTAGGATGCCTGGGGGGGAACAAAAGAAAACTGCTGGATGGCACCCGAGGAGCACAGTGCAACTAATAGGATGGCACCGGAGGGGCACAGTGCAACTAATAGGATGGCACCGGAGGGCACATCCCTTTCTAGGATTGCCCCGGGAAGGGACACGGTGCAACGCAGGAGGCCCCAAGGGGCACAGTGAAACAAATGGAGGGGCACCGGAGGGGCACAGTGCAACTGCTAGGATGGCACCAGAGGAGCACAGTGCAACAAAAAAGGAAAGGGCACCGGGGGGCCCAAATTTCAACGCTAAAATGGCCCGGGAGGGACACAGGAAAAGCTAGGATGGCACCGGAGGGGCACAGTGCAACTAATTACGTTTGGCCCAGAGGGGCACATTTGCAACGGCTGGGAAAAGGCACCGGGGGGCACAGAAAAAACTAATAATCACCAGGGGGGCACAGTGCAACTGCTGGGAGGGCCCAGAGGAGAAACAGTGCAACAAAGGACCGCCCCAAAGGGGGGCCACATTGCAACTAAAAGGAGGGCACCGGGGGGGCACAGGGCAACTAAAGGGGGGCAGGGGAGGGGCAAAAGTGCAACTGCTAGGATGGCACCCGAGCGACACAGAGCAACTGCTAGGAGGGCACCAGGGGGCACAGTGCAACGCTGGGAGGGCCCCGGGGGGGAAACAGTGCAACAAATGGGAGGGACCGGGGGAGCACAGGCAACTAATAGGGATGGCAGGGGAGGGACACATGCAACTTTTAAAGGAGGGCCCCGGAGAGCACAGTGCAACTGCTGGGAGGGCCCCAAGGGGGGCACAGTGCAATTTAAAAAGATGGCACCGGAGGGGCACAGTGCAACTGCTAGGATGGCACCAGAGGGGCACAGTGCAACTGCTAGGATGGCACCAGAGGGGCACAGTGCAACTAATAGGATGGCACCAGAGGGGCACAGTGCAACTGCTAGGATGGCACCAGAGGAGCACAGTGCAACTAATAGGATGGCACCAGAGGGGCACAGTGCAACTGCTAGGATGGCACCGGAGGGGCACAGTGCAAGCACTAGGTTAGCACTATTCCATGATGTCAAATTGTATGGGACTCCTAATTATAAGGCTCCATAGCCATGAAACCATATGAAGGGGCAGACTCTTCTTTTGACACAAATCCTCTTGTTTCTTTTTACTCCTTGAAAGTCCCTCTTTCTGAATTGATAAACTTTAGCATTAATAAACTTACTACAATGCGCCCAATAGCCAAGAACCTGTACATGATTTATAAAACTATTTGTTTTATAATGTCTCTATATAGATAATGTTGGGCTAATCTGTAAATTAAAATCTATTGAAGCATATATGTATTTTTATGGAAATGTATATTTTTGGGGATGTGTACTCCCAGAACATAGAATTAGGAATTTTAGGCTTGTGCTGCATTACCTTGTTTTGGACTATATAATTATACATTATATATAAATACAGATAGAGCTAGAGATACATAAATATCCATAAACATAGTCAAGTCATTTTATTATGACCAGCTAATATCCAGAGTACCCATTGTATGCAGTTCACAAACTGTGCAGTTTCATAAATACTGCCACCCTCAGCCTGAAAGCCAATAATCATCCCTTCTTGCAACTCTGGTAAATTTTCCTCCTTTTACTCATGACAGCAGTGAGGGATATGTATGCAGACAGCCTATCGCACACATCATATACCCACCAAACCAGCTCATCACACATGAATTTCTTCATGAGCTACGCACTGCCAGTATCGAAAATATGGACCCCTCAGCCTATTACCAGTTCCTATTTGGCACCATATCATGCGCCCCAAAATGAATTTTAACCCACACTGTCCCCCTGAAATAATTTTTGAATCCCCACAGTCCCTGCTAAAATGTTCCTGAAAGAGGCAGTAGAGGTCAGCAGTGGGCCTCCTTTTTTCAATTTGATCCAGGGCAAAGACAGCAGTACTGTACAGGTCTATATGACTGCCACCATGAAATTGAACAATTTTTGATTTGCAATGTTTTCCCACATACAATTATGTGATACAGTAATGCAATTTATTTTTTCTTTTCACCAGAATTCAAACAAATTCTGAGTAAACGCGTATGCAATGTCACATAGCATGGCAATGTAAAATTCACATGTGCTTTTGAATTGCAGTTCTGTCTAGCACAGTGAAGGTTATTGTCTACATTCCTGGTGGTCTAGGGCAGTGAGTGGATTAATGTCAAAATCGTTTGTAGGGGCTTAACTGGTAATCTTGGACAGTCGAGTTTAATGGAATGTATCCTCATGGTCCAAAACAGTGAAGAGGTTAATGTCACAATTTCTGGTGGTCTAGGACAAAGAGGGGGTTAAGTCCAGTATCCCAAGTTGTCTAGGGCAATGAAGTGATTAACATAAGAATCCATGTTTAGGGCAGTCAGATGATTAATTTTAAGATCCCTGGTGGAGTTCTTTTTCTTCCTTTACTTTTCTCTTTTGCTGTGCTTAATGTAGCCTCCTTTTTCTGCAGCCTGGTGGCAGCATTTCTTGTTTGAAATCTGTTTTCCTTTTCCCTTATAGAATGTGTGACCGCTCTACTATAGGTCGTGTATGGATAGTTATGTATCATTGGAATATTTTAGATTTTATTATGGCTGTATATGATTATAATAAAGATAACTAGGATTTTATTTGGGGTACCTTAGTACCTATATCCTGTTGCCAATTAGGAATTACCAGGGAACCTTGGATAGGAGAAAAGAGGGGCTGCAGTAATATGTTACAGCCTTTGACACCTTTATTACATTTTCATGTTCACAGGTATTGGTAGCTATAACTGGGTCCCCAAAGTCCTTAGTATCATTCAAACAAAGTAATGGAATAACTGCCTTATTTCAATAAATCAAGAGTCTAAGTATATTTTAAATACATTTTTTATTAAGCAACTTCACTATAGAAAAAAGACTCCACATTGCATCAAATAGAAACAAACAATTAACCCTCCGTCAGGCGCAGTTGGCCTAACAGGCACATCCTAATTAGTTTTGTTTCTCTCTCTCTCTTCTCCAAATTTGAGAAAATCTCCCACTTCCCAGTCATTTCCAGTCTTTATATGCTCTTTGAAACCTGTTTTCTTAGGCTAGGTCTACACGGCATTGGACAAAAAACTCACTGAAATCCAAATCCTAAAACTTTCATAAAACTGAGTTTTTTGTACTCCTGTCAAAAGCTGCTGAAAAAAAAATTTTGGGCGCGTTTTGTGGTTTTTTAGTGCTTTTTTTGCAGAAATGCACAGCATTAGATTTTCTGTGTATTTCTGCAAAAAACGTGCCAAAAAACGTCCGGCACTTTACATAGATTCCAATAGTAAATTATCTGCCCTGCTGTCATTTTTTGCAACATTTCAAAAAATGACCAGCAGCAAAAAACAAGCCGGAAAAATATGTTCTTTGGAGATTACAGAACGTTTTTATTATTAAAGTCTATGGAACCTCTTTTCGGTCATTTTTTCACCATTTTTAGAAAACAAAAAACACAACATTGGATTTTCTGTGTATTTCTGCAAAAAACGTGCCAAAAAACATCCGGCACTTTACGTAGATTCCAATAGTAAATTATCTGCCCTGCTGTCATTTTTTGCAACATTTCAAAAAATGACCAGCAGCAAAAAACAAGCAGGAAAAATATGTTCTTTGGAGACTACAGAACGTTTTTACTATTAAAGTCTATGGAACCTCTTTTCGGTCGTTTTTTCACCGTTTTTAGAAAACAAAAAACGCTGAAAAAAATGCACATTTTTGTGTGCAGTGGAGACGTAGCCTTAGGGTGCTTTCACACAGTGAATTTTTGGTGTAGTTTTTTGCACTTTTAATACATCCCTATGAAAGTCATTTAAACTAAGATAAATAGACCTTATACAGTAGGTGGTTTTCTAACCTCTGCCTGTCAGGCGCACTCCGCCTGAACTCAAGAGTGCCGGACGTGTGCCTGATGGAGGGTTAGAGTCATTATTCATATAACCTGTGGCATAGAGTTTCATTCAATATGTCCTAAGCAGATACAATGAAGGAAATAAGTATTTGATCCCTTGCTGATTGTGTAGGTTTGCCCACTGACAAAGACATGAACAGTCTATCATTTTAAGGGTAGTTTAATTTTAACATTGAGAGAGAGAATTTCCAAAATAAAATCCAGACAATCACATTGTATAAATGTCAAATAATTATTTCCTTAACTGTATAGCTCTTGCATCCTAGGTAGGTATCACATTCCTTCATTCAGGTAAGTTTCTCTTTTCAAGCAGAGCTTTGCTTTCTCCATATGTAAGTACCGTGTCTCCCTTCCTACATGTCATGGGAGACAGCATTTGAGCGTTGGAGCAGAAAGGTCTCATCTGCCCATCAGCCGGCTATGAAGCAGAAACAGGCAGAGAGCAGTATCACCGGGCCCCTAAGAAAGTGTTCATCGAACCAGAGATAGAGAGGGTAACTAAGTAGATAGATAGACAGAGAACAGACTGACTGAAAGAGACATATGGAAGAATACAGTAAAGGGAGACTGTTAGCAAGGAGACAAATCTAGAGGCTGAGAGGCCAGAATAGCCAATTGCTAGGTACCGCAATTTCAAGGTTAACATAGTCCCAAGCCTTTCTGCTAGACTGAAACGATCACCAGATAGCATGGGTAAGAAATCTCTGCTTGGCTGCAAGGTAATTGCTGAAGATGTAATTGCGGAAAGCAAAATGTGATATGAGAAGTGTATCCTCCTGTGGTGAAATAAATTGTCTTGTGTATGTGAAACTGTAACTGAATGATCAGAAGTTAGTACTGAAAGTAACCATAGCTGCTGTCTTTGTGGTTTTTCTCCGCCGGGTGCACTTCTTATCCTATGCAGCACATGGAAACCTCTCAAGAAGCATTTATGCTATCTACAATATATGAAAAAAACTTTGAGATTCTTAGTTCACATGTTTTGATCAAAAAATGCTTAAGCCACCCCGGCTTTCCCAAAGATCTCAAGGCGGGTGGTCCTACTCTATTTTTACCTCTCACTAGAATCAAATTCAGATTTCTCATCGGGTCAACAGACCTCCATAATCCAGAGAGAAAAATAAAAAAAGCACCAATCTTGCAAGCAAACTGCACTGATATAACAACCTGTGGAAGTGGGCGGGGTGCAAGAGACCAAAATGGAGGCATCCATTCCTCCCTATATAAATTAAAAGCAATACATGCCAAATACAACGTATAGTTCTGCACAAAAAAACATTTCTGAAAAACATAAGGGTAAAACCGGGGGGCTTAAGCATTTTTGATAAAAACTGTGAATAAGAATCTAAAAAAGTTTTTTTCATATTTTTAGATGCTTAAAATGCTTTTTCTGCACCTATTTCTAGGCCCTTTTTTCCATGATACCAATCCTTGGTGCCGAAGCCTCTGGCACTTTACACCCTGTAACACTATAAACCCCAGGATCCTTTTGATGTGCTTTGTCTATCTTCCTACCCCATAATCTCAGTCTCAGTACAGATCCACTGTTTCCTTACTGCTGTTGAAATCTTTGGAAGGTAGGACTAAGGAAGTATTACTTCAATGGCTGCTCTGAAAAAAGCTAAACCCTTTGGGATTGATCTCTGGGGTCAACACAGAACATTTCCCCGTTGTCCTTATACGAATTAAATTTACTTTCCCGTCACAAACACTACAAAATATGAGGAAACCACAGAAAATGTCATGGGAAAAATATTATAAAATGTAAACATTTGGAAATAGGGGGAATGTAGAACCCGTTTGGGCCAAAACCCCTTTTTTGCCCATGGTTACTAGGGGGGAAAAGAAATGTGTTTTAGACCTAAAAGTTTATACATGTGGGCCCCTAATGTTTTATAAAAAAAAAAATTACACTGGAAAACCCCTTTAAGCTACTATTAAATCTAGTGATCTGACAGAAGTGGGAATGCAATTTTTATATTCATTTGGCATTGTTATTTATTCTGTTCCTATCAATGATTGTAGATTGGCAGAAGACAAATTCAATCTTCAAGTGAATAATACATGAAATTATCTGGAACCTCAACCTACAGGCACATGAATTCAGGATTCCTGATGACAGTGCATGAGCGACACTTATTGAAACTCACCTTCAATCATTTATTTTACTTCTAGTAAATTTTTTTCCCAAACAAGAAAATTCAATTAGTAAAAATTTGCAATTGTCAAAACAGTGTGGTATTTTCTGACGCTTCAAATTAGCATCAACAAGTGACATAATTTTTATGAAATATTTAACTAAAGTATATTACATCGAATCAAATGTATTTTGCGCTTTTCTTTTTATATCCCCCCTTTTGTTTTTTACTGTTAAGAAGTAACAATTTGTTTTTTCCTTAAATATTTCTCTTGGCATGAAAAACATTGTGCCCCAGTGTTATCAACCCAAGGGTCCACATGCAGCTTCCACTTATTATGTGTGTAGACAAGGGCTGGGGAAAGAAGAGCTAAATGTATTATGCAGCTATAGTCAGCAATAGTTCTTGATTTACTGGCAATAGTTTGGACATAATTTGTTCTAATTATACAGTTCTATGATGTCTCAACCTACAACTAGTAAATTAATAGACTTAATAGACTTTTATGGCATATCAATGGCATACTTTATGGCATACTTAAAAGGCCGTCAAAGCCTTTTAAGTGCAGGCTTCACCTCTGGGAGCCACAGTTATCTCAGGAATGGGCCCCCCAAATATTTGGCTCAGAATGAAGAGCTGGTCATACTTGCCATCTTCCATTCTGTTCTATTGAATTCCGGTACTCGGGCGCTTTTGGCTGTACTCGAACTCCCCATAGAAAAGAAGGGAAAAGGAGCTGTGAAAGTGGACACCTTCTTTCTGACTGAAATTTTTTCAGGGCGGGTTCCCAAATAGGTGCTTTCAAAAAGGGTGGGACCCAGTCTATCAAACTTTGGGCTTTCCCCTACAGTATCCCATGAGGTTATGGTGGAAGCTGTTGCCCCGAACAAGTAACTATAAGCATAACCCATCCTCAAAATTTTTAAGATCTCACTTATTAATTAAAAAATTTATTAATCAGATTGATGTGACCAAAGGGAAATTTTCCCAATTTTTTTACCCCGATTGGGTTAAAATTAATATATAATATCAGTGAGCATATTATTTTCCTTAAAAACAAAAGCAAGCACTTTTTAAGGTGGTCATACACCTCTAGTAGCTGTCAGCTGACCTCCCAGTATGTCATTCGGGTGAGCATGTTTTTTCTCATTTGGGAGAGGACTATCTCGGGTGATGACTAACGTTGAAAATAAATGGATTAGGTATCAAAATGCAACATACGTAGTCCTTTTCCTGGATGTGTCAGGGCGCTTAGCAGAAAACCTCTTCTTTCTAAAAAGATCATGGCAGCACGGATTGGGTGTTCAAAGTTGCAATTGAACATATTTTCAGACTTTTAGGATAAAGTCCTTTGGAGAGACAAGACCAATGTAGAATTATCTGGTTTGGTTTCCAAATCTCCACATTTGGTGAGAACTAAATTCAGCATCCCAGGACAAACACCTACTGCACGAAAGAGAGTGGGGGGGGGGGGGGGGGTTTTGGGGCTTGTCGCCTTGAACTTCCGAAACCCAAAGGTATTTAGTCAAATGTGGGCCCCATTTAATTTGCCAGTCACACAAGTAACTTTTAAGAATTGGAATCAACGAGAATTCAGCCGTTGAAATCCACATGATCCGACGCGTTTTAAACAAGTATTTTTTACTAAAATACTTGCTTACTGTATGTGGATTTAGACACGTTTTTCAGATTTATTTTACGGGCATTTTGCAGTAGCCCAAATTTAAAATTTTTATTGGTTTTTAGTATGTCTGTGTTAAAAACCAGTGAAAAACCAGAAAAATGTTTTGGGGCTTGTACATGAGGATTTTACCCTTTCCCATTGACATAAATCATATTTTTCCACGTAAAAAGCAATAAAGAAAAGTTGTTTTGACGCATGTCGCATTGAAAAAGGCCTAAAAATTTCAATCATATTTTTTTCAGTTTACAAAGAGGATTTTAAGGCGGAATCCAGTAAAAAATTTTCCTAAAAAACCCTTGCGTTAACACACCCTACAAACGTAAGACTTACCCAAAATTTGGGGTTAAGAAACAGGACAATGAAAAAAAGCACAGTGGAAAATGTACAACAGAATGGCTGAAAAAGAAAAGAATCAAGGTGTTACAATGGTCCGACCTCCCTCAACCCAAATGAAATGCTATGGTGGGGGCTTAACCCCTTAAGGACCTGGCGGTTTTTTTTGGTGACACGTTTGTTTTTCCCTCCTCGCCTTCTGAAAGCCATAACTTTTTTTATTTTTCCACCTACATAGACACATGAGGGCTTTTATTTGCGGACAAGATGTACTTTCGAATGGTGTTATTCACTATACTATAGAATATCCTGGGAAACCGCAAAAAAATTCCAAGTGGGGCAAATTGTGAAAAAAATGTATTTCCGCCATATTTGAGGGGTTTTGCTTTTACAGCGTTCAATCTTCAGTCAATACAATGTGTTTTCTGTATTCTACAGTTTGATATGCATCCAGCAATACCAAACATGTAGGGTTTCCGTTATGTTTTGGTACCGTAAAAAAATTCCAAACATTTTCTATTATTGAAATTTGCGCCATGGCGCCATTTTGTGCGACCAATAACTTTTTTTGTACTAACACCTACGACGTCAGTGAGGGGCATTTTTTGCGGGCTGAAGTTGTACTTTTTATTGCTAGCAGTTTGGAATGCATGCGACTTTTTTGATCACTTTTATTCCAATTTTTAAGTGACGTAAAATGACCAGAAAGTGCAATTTTGGCATTTTGAATTTTTTTTCTTCTACGGTGTTCCGCATACGGGATAAATGATGTTATATTTTTAGAGATCTGACTTTTTCGGATGTGGCGATACCAAATATGTGTAACTTTTTTATTATTTTAATGATTTTATTTGTAAAATGGGGAAATGGGGGTGATTTGAACTTTTAATACTTTTTTTTTTGTACTTTAAAACTTTATTTTTTTTTTTTACTGTAACATTTAGTCCCCCTATGGGGCTTGACCACTAGGGGGCACGATTGTTAAATCAGCCTAATGCATTGCATAGCCAATTCATTAGGGTGTACAAAGATGGCAGTTTCCCCACTTCCTGTCTACGGCCGGAAGTGGGGCAAACCGGGAAATGTAAGTGATGGGAGCCTTCACAGGGCTCCCCACTGTCATATCCGACCGTCGGATCGGCGCAGCATAGCTGCGCTGATGCCGATGACCGTAACGATCGGTGCGTGGCACCGATTGTCATTCAGTCAGACGCCGCGGTCATCTTTGCCGCGGTGTCTGACGGGTTAAACAGCGCCAGCAGGCGGAGCTACCCGCCGGCGCTGTTACTGCCGGGTGTTAGCGGCGATCAGCCGCTAACATCCGGAGCGATCCCCCTGCAAAGCCCCTTAGCGGCCCTGGGACGTACTCATACGTCCAGGGTCGTTAAGGGGTTAAAGGACAGCACAAGCTAGTGTCAGACCTGTTGTTTCCAGCGCTGAGTCCTTTATTCTGTAAGATGCTGTAGTTTTAGAGTATTTAGTGCTCAAATCTGCAGTTTTCAGCCAGAAAAGAGTAATCAAAAGTTTTTTTCATACCCCGCCCATCTCAGGCTAGCCCCGCCCACCTCAGCTGATAAACCTATTACGTTGAATAGGTAGAAACATGTGAATAACTTCCATGCGGGTGGGGCTAGCCTTTGGGGGCGGGGCTAAGACCTGCTCATGAATAAGATTTGAGCATTAAAACTACTCTAAGCATCTTACAAAATAAGGGACACAGCACTGGAAACAGCATGTCTGTCACTAGCTTGTGCTGTCCTCAGCAAGAGAGGCATAAACTATGTGACAGGTTCCCTTTAAAAAAGCTGTGCATAAACAAATACCTACAAACCCCAATGCCTTAAAGCAGTGTTGTAGAGAAGAGTGGGCCAAAATACCTCCAGAACAAGTGGGAGACTGATGAAGTCAGACAGAAAACAATTACTTCTATTAAAGATGGTTCTGCAAGCTGTTGATTCATGGGGTGTACATACTTTTTCTATTTTGGATTTCATTTTGTTAAATAAATAAATAAAGGCATGGTGTAATCTGTTGTGTGCTGTTCTTCATCTGAGGTTGTATTTACCTCATTTTAGGACCCACCCTTTGTTAAACTTGATGAATATATGTCTTTTTTCAACCGCAATATCTATGTAACTATATGACCTTCCAAGGATAAAATGGTTTTTAATTATGTCCTAATACATAAAACCATGTAATTCAAAGAGGGTGTACTTTCATTTCCTTCTGACTGTACATGTCCTTCTGAATTCTGAATGGGGCTCTGACATCCTTATATGTCTGCGTATATGAGTATAGCCATAGGGGGTCGGGGGTGTCAGTTGCTACCAGTCCCTGAAGCTTAATAAGGCCCAAGAAGACACCAGTATTATACCTAACACATGGTAGGTGGAGGCCCTTTTATAGATTTAGCATTGGGGCTCAGAAGCTCTCAGTTATCCTTCTACCTGTGTATAGTGTAATTCTGGTCACCTGACTTTGTTTTGCAGTATGTGTTGATGCCACAGAGAGGGTGTGAAGCAGGGAGGCAGCCATCAGGAGGCAGCAAAGGAAGTAAGCACTATGCATGCTACAAGCACCCTATTAGACCATGTCTCTGGCAGGGCCTAATAACCATATCTCCCAGTGCCACTCTACTCTAGCAGAGTAGCACAAAAACAACAGCACTGTTGCTAGGGGCTATTACAATTAATTTATATCTATAAGACAATTTTCTATGGATGATACTTCTAAATAAAGGTCATACAATTACCAAAATACAAGGAGCAAATATCACTATATTGTTAATACACAAACCAATATCTAAAGGCCAATATTATCAATAGCAGCACCATACAAAGACCAAAAAATTCCGCCACACCATAACCACATCACCACTATATAGCAAATTAATAATACAGAAAAATTGTACCTAAATTTAAACCATTATACTACTACCAATATTACCACCATACATTGACCGTATTGTGGTAGATTTTAGTTATATACAGGCGCTGCAGATAATATAAGTGATTACAGTGCACTTACATCCAGAGACTTACAGGTGATGTCTTCTCTGAGGAGTTCACTTTGCCTTTTCTTCTCCATCTGGTCCAATTTGCCACAACAACTTCTCCTTGCTATGATTCATCTCTGTAGAACTTGTCACACAAACATCTTAGAATTCCCACTTTTCCAGTAACTCCCTACTCGTTCCCCACCTCTTTACAATGTCCCATGGAGTGGTAGCTAGAAGTAAAGTTTATGGGGTGATAGGTGGTGGTGGTGGGGTTAAAGGGTGATAGGCAGGGGTTATATTTGATACTGACACAAACCCAAATAACACAATGGTGGGGAAGAGGTTACAGACCACAGTTTACAGGACAATCTCTTGGGGGGAGGAGGAACAATTCCTGGAAATTGTGCTGCATCTGTAGCCTGTACTCACCAAGGTTCATATTGTGCAACCTGAAATACATCTGCTGCACCCCAGATGACCAGCCCTAAGAGTGATCTTCTGGGTGTGCAGGGATGGAGTTAGTACTGTTACATTTTTTGTAGTGTTTCTGTTTTTCTACAGGTTTACCCTTTAGACTACATCTGACTTATTGGACTACATCAGACTAGCATTGGATCAATTTCTTTAAAAAAATGGTAAACAAGGCATGTTGCTGAGGAGTGTTTATTTAAAGTGCTTTTTGTGTTGTGTCACTTTGTTTTGCTATCATTTTATTCCAGTGTTAATAATGGAGGTGTCTGACAGGTGTCTGGTGTCAGGCAGCAGTGTTGTATGTAACCCCGAGGCTGATACTAACCCCCTCTCACTATTACTCCAGTATACAAAGCACCAGGGAAGAGCCACATTACTGTCTGAAGCAGAACATTTATGCAATGTTCTGCTTCTGGGTCAGGGCCCCATATCCATGGACTTTCCATTCCTGATGGTATCAGGCTGTAGCAGACAGATTTACCTTAACCAGTTATGAAAACCTGGGGTACTCCACAAAGTTTTTTAAAATAATTATTTATTTATTGATTATATTAGAACGACCAGCCTCCAGAAAAGTTGGGTGATGCCATAAGCTTCTTACAGTCATTGTAGCTGTTGGTTGCGGAAGGCTGTCAGCTTTTCTGGGAGTGCGGGAGATCTCCCCTATTTTCAGGAGTCTCCTCGAAGATCTGGGAGAGTTATCAAGTATGGGTTATGGTCAGGATTAGAGCTAGATTTTTGGGACAGAGCTGAACTGGAACATATCCAAGCAACACTACCTTTGGCTCTTTCATACAGACCTGGAGGGAGCCCATGTGCTGTCGTACAGGCTTTGTGTACCCAGTTCTGTTCTGTACATGAGACCTTGTAGTAACATTTAGCTATTAGTTTTCACAATTTGGCAGTGGCTCTAAAGTATACATATGAAAACACTTATGATTGAATGCTTTTTATGTAGTTTGGGGTTGTAGGTCCATCAGTCAGCAGTTAGCTGTTAGGATATGCAATCTACATACTATCCTGCAGTTACAGAGTCTACTGAACGTCTTATCTAATAAGACATTTCATTTATCGTACGTATCTTCGTTTACATCTGCATCTACGCATACCTTCAAGCATACAATGAGAGGATAGTTTATCTGCTAATGATTGCTTTACCATTTTGGATTCTTTTCCTATTACTTAATTGTTTTTCCAATTTAATGTAT
Source organism: Phyllomedusa bahiana (assembly GCA_025379985.1). Taxonomy (NCBI): domain Eukaryota; kingdom Metazoa; phylum Chordata; class Amphibia; order Anura; family Hylidae; genus Phyllomedusa; species Phyllomedusa bahiana. The sequence continues at coordinate 5,074 of JAODAL010011817.1, read as the reverse complement.
ATATTTCATTCTAGACTAATCCTATTTTACAAGTTAATGAACCTTTCCCCTGCTGGTTTAGCGAAAGTTCCATATGTAATGTTCCCCTGGAGGTACTGGAGAAAAATAAAACCTTTGTATTTTTCCATGCAAAAAAATAGTAACAAAACAGTAGTCGATTTTGCAGGATATGACTACAAGTGAGACGATAGTGTGTGCTATTAAGAAAGTCATTATTTCTATACAAAGATAGGTATGTTAATCCTCTAACTCTTGTGGAAGCTGTGTATGAACTCATGGATTCATTTGCACAATGAAGCCCATACCATCTGAAAAACAGAAAGCCCCTTTCATACTAAACAGCCTTCCAGTGATTTTTCTAATAGATTTTTCTCATATGAAATAGAAGAAATATAATATGAAACATATATCTTTTGAGAAGTGGGTGTACAATGCTGTATCAGTAAATCAAACTAAATGGAGTTTTTCGAACTGAAGCAATAATGGATATATTCATGCAGTCGCCCAATCTGAATATTAAATTAAATTATGCCGAGTCTTGGGTTTCGTGCCCAGATTTGAAACATATTGAAAAACACTTGGCTGTCACTTAAACTGTCATCAGTTGTCATGAAGTTAACATTGTGTTGTACATTCCTTCGCTGGTACTAGTATTATATTCTCAAGTGCACCAGTGGCAGTAAAGTTGGGGCAGCAGACTGTGTTATGTTGAATTATTATTGTACCAGGTTTGTAGGGAATGTACAGTTGTTTACAGTCTCTTATTTTTTGCCTTACTCAAATTTCTTTTTAGCTATAACTGGTAATGTATGACATATTTACAAACCTTGGGTAAATCGGTCAATGCTGGTGGTCACTAGCTGACCATGAAAGACAACACTCATCAGATCTTTCATGTTGGTTCCCACCAATCATTTTAACAGAACACGTTTAGAGATCAACTGATTAAATAGGATAAATATTATTGGACAAGGAAATATATTTGTAACAATGCAACCTGAGAAATCAATACTATTTTTATAGATATCATTTGATTTATGACCCTTTATGGTCCCAATAGAGAAAAAAATATAATTTTTGGTCGAGTCTTGTCTTCGTAGATCCAGCTTTAGTAAAGTAAAAACCATACCTGAAAAACAAAATAGATGTATTTTTTTAATATATATTTTCAAGAGATTCTAAATTTAACTCTTTTAGTTCGACAAGGTAAATCACATAGGATTTGTTTTTGGCTGTTAGAGGTGAATGAAAGTAAGGTGCCCTATTTTGGATGGCTGTACCTTTCCTTATCGCAGTAATCGAATATTTCACTACCAATGGTGCATGCAGTTATGGAAGAGCTGAGTTTGATATTCAACACCAAAGATATAGCAAAGCTTAAATTGACAACGCAGATAACTTCTTAAAGACATAGGATGTACAGTTGCGTCATGATATCGGTAAGGGTGTGTGGGGCTCACTCACTCACTGATCTCACTCTATACATGGCAGGTAACCACTGCTATAGCTCAGACCTGAAACTGGTGGCGTTGGATGCAACGGTCAATGAGACTACACATGTAAGGGGTTTAGGAAAGGTGATCATGGGGTGCTGAACAGTTGCCATGGCAGCCAGAAGCGTAATCAAGTACTACTTGTCTGCTATCTTACTACTCATATTACAAAATAGTTAGGATGTAATAGGAGAGTCATGCTTGAACACTGTTGTGCAATATATTACTATTGCGGTACCATATACAAGTGATTGTGCCCCTTAGTGGTCAAGTATAAAACATCTATATCCAGTCTAATGGCAATTTTGGGATCAGAAATAAAATATTCCTTTATGGAAGATTGGTTCTTGCCTTATGGGTGCTAAAGTTTTCATCAGAGGGGAAAAGAAAGCTTAAAAATTCCGTCTACTCCTCCCTTCATCCATGTCTTCTCTACCCTTGGTTGAACTTGATGGAAATTTGTCTTTTTTCAACTGTATACTGTGTAACTATGTTATATTGTAAGTATCTAAGTATACTAGTTAAAAAATAAACATTGAAAGTTGAAAACACCTCTTTTTTTATATTTTACAAATAAAATAATAATAAAAAAGTTAAACATAATTAGTATCACCATGTCCCTAAAGGTCCAATCAATTAAAACATTATTTATCCAGTAAGGTGAACACTGTAAAAAAAAATGTATAGAGTTTATATGGTCATTTTGTGTCCCCAAAAAAATTGTAATAAAAAGCAATGAAAAAGTCCCATGTGTTCCAAAATGGTAGTTATGTCCATTGAAATAAAAATCATATAACACACATATAATACACTCTGCTTCTCCCATCCATATAACCTACATATAATACACTCTGCTCCCCCCCACCCATATAACACACATATAATACACTCTGCTCTCCCCACCCATATAACCCACATATAATACACTCTGCGGCCCTAACCCATATAACACACATATAATACACTCTGCTCCCTCCACCTATATCACCTACATATAATACACTCTGCCCCCCCACCCATATAACCGACATATAATACACTCTGCTCCCCCACCCATATAACACACATATAATACACTCTGCTCCCCCACCTATATCACCTACATATAATATACTCTTCCCCCCACCCATATAACACACATATAATATACTCTGCTCCCAACACCCATATAACACACATATAATGCACTCTGCTCCCCTCAACCATATAACACACATATAATAAACTCTGCTCCCCCCAACCATATAACACACATTTAATTAACTATGCTCCCCACACCCATTTAACCCACATATAATTCACTCTGCTCCCCTCCCATATAACATACATATAATATACTCTGCTCCCCCCCACCCATATAACACACATATAATAGACTCTGCTCCCCCCACCCATATAACCTACATATAATGCACGTTGGTCCCCACCCATATAACACACATATAATATACTCTGCTCCCCCCCACCCATATAACACACATATAATAGACTCTGCTCCCCACACCCATATAACCTACATATAATGCACTTTGCTCCCCTCCCATATAACATACATATAATACACTCTGTTCCCCGACCCATATAACAACACACATTGTTTGTTGTTGTCCCACATAGAGCTTCACCCCTGACTGCTGTACTGCTGCTGATCTCCTGTGCATTACCTGTTCGCTACCTGCATTTACCTGTGCACTTCCTGAGCGCTATCTGCTGAACACCTGTCGCTGTACCAGTCTGCTATATACCTGATGTGTACCTGTCACCTTGCCAAGTCCGCTGCTATCCTGGGACTGCGCTATCCGTATAGGGCTACATCTGTGGTGTCCTGTTGTCCATACCTACACCTGATATCCTGTCCTGCACTTCCGCTACCTCTGCAAGTTATACCATCTACGTTTGCAGGGGATCCGCCATATACCGACAAACAACGGGTCAGTGTATACTGACATCCCCGTATCATGACAATAAGCTAATTGAAAGCGTTATTAGCAATCTAATTGGTTGGTTCCCAGTTATGGCCTTATTACCTATTGGTAGAGATGGGCGAATTTCCTGAAATTCGGTTCGTTCACTTCGCTGAATTTCTCAGCAAAAAATAACTTTGTTCCGAATTACTTCGGGACGAATCACGTTAAAAAGCAGCTATTTCCAGGCTGTACAGAGCCTGCAGGGTGCTGTAGAACGTTGTGCCGTGCTTAAATCATAGTTGGCAACTTTTGAAAATGGAAAAGTAGGAGATTAAAGAGGGCGGCGCGTGTAAAAATTTGCATGGGCACGCCCATCTTTTTGTGTGCCATGCCCCTTCAAAAAGCCACATCCACTCCACCTAACTACATAATGGCTTTGGAAGAAAGCCAGGTAGATGCCCTTATAGCCAGGTAGTAGTCCCCCATAACCAGGTAGTGCCCCTTACAGGCAGGTAGATGCCCCCTTGTAGCAAGGTAGATGCCCCCTCGGTAGCTGGGTAGATGCCCCCCTTTGTTAGCCAGGTAGTTGCCCCCTTTGTAGCCAGGTAGTGCCCCCTTAATAGTCAGGTAGTTGCCCCCTTTAGTAGTCAGGTAGGTAGTGCCCCCTTTAGTAGTCAAGTAGGTAGTGCCCCCTTTAGTAGCCAGCCAGGTAGGTAGTGCCCCCTTTAGTAGCCAGCCAGGTAGGTAGTGCCCCCTTTAGTAGCCAGCCAGGTAGGTAGTGCCCCTTTAGTAGCCAGCCAGGTAGGTAGTGCCCCCTTTAGTAGCCAGCCAGGTAGTTGCCCCCATTGTAGCCAGCCAGGTATTGCCCCCATTGTAGCCAGCCAGGTAGTTGCCCCCATTGTAGCCAGCCAGGTAGTTGCCCCCATTGTAGCCAGCCTGTTAGTTGCCCCCATTGTTGCCAGCCAGGTAGTGCCCCAATTGTAGCCAGTCAGGTAGTTTTCCCCATTGTAGCCAGCCAGGTATTGCCCCCATTGTAGCCAGCCAGGTATTGCCCCCATTGTAGCCAGCAAGGTATTGCCCCCATTGTAGCCAGCCAGGTAGACGCCCCCCCATTGTAGCCAGGCAGAGCCCCCCATGTAGTGAATAAAAATAAAATAATAAATTCCACTTACCTGACCAGGCTCCTGCAGCTCCGGCCAGGCTCCTGCGTCATTTCCCCTGCGCGCTGACCTGTATGCACGGCGCGCAGCGGCTGCTTGACAGACAGGGGGAGGAGGGAGCGCTCCCTCCTGCCTCCTCCCCGCACAGTGAGACCGCGGGCGGGTGAGCGGACCCTGCGCCCGCTTCACCCGCCCGTGGGAATGGACCGGCGGCGCCGGAGTAGCGCACCAGCGCTACTCCGGCGGCGCGGCCATTTAAAGGACCCCCGCCGCCTGCTGGCGGCGGGAGAAATGCCAGCTCCCCAGGGAGGGCGGGGGGGGGACCCCAAATAGCGGGACCCCACCGCCAAAAACGGGCTTAATGGCTGTATGGCTTAATAGGCAGAGGGAGCTTGGTTTGGTCTTCATACAATGTTGTGTTTTAGTATGACACGCAGATGACTGCCACCGCTCTTAGAATCGCTTCACTATAAAGTTCCCTGGGCACTTAAGAGGGTAAAACTGAAACCCAAAA